>JAVJIF010016016.1:0-138506 GCA_038442645.1 Agave tequilana | reverse complement strand
GGTGATCACAACTCTTGATCACCTAAAATCCTCTCACAACAATCCCTATAGTAGATATAGCAATGGATGGCTCAAGTGTTGTGTGAGAAAACAAGGATTGAGATGTGAAAAAACTCCTAGAGGGGGGGTGAATAGGTGTAAGTGCTAATCTAATAAACTAATGCAAACTAAGTGCGCTAATGCGGAAGCTAATGCAAATCTTGCAACACACTTAATACAATCCAACAGTGTTGTCGAATTCCCTTGCGAGGCTCTGGACTAACTCCTCTTGATTCCCCTAGATATGGTTGAGGCGCTATGTGAAGCTCTTGTTGGATGAGTATAGGTGATGCACACACACAAGCAATTCCAGCAATGTGCACACACAATCAAGCCAAGCAATCAAGGATATAGCATATGAACTAATGCAAGGCAATAAGAAATATGCTCAACACAAGCAAGTATGATATGATTGACGTATGATGCTTTGCACAAAGTAAATGAGAGAGAGTTAGAGAGACATGGGAGCAATCGCAAACACCAAGATTTGTTTCGAGGTTCGAGCACCTTGCTCTACATCCCCGCCTACACCACCGTGTAGGATTTCCACTATCTCAACTCCCACCGAGGGAACCTCTACCGAAGAGGATTTCTTACAACTCTAGGAGTACCAAACTCCTCTCTCAAACAACCACCTCACAACCGAGGGGTAAGGCCCGTAGCCAATAATACAACAACAACCAAACACCTCTACCGAAGAGGGTTTACAACCAAACTCCACCTCTCACTAGAGGGAGCAAACCAATCACCCGATCACCTCTACCTAATAGGGATACAACAAGAATAAGGGTGTTTACAACAAGTGGTTCCAAAAACCACAAACTCAATCTCTCTTTCTTTTCTCTTTTCTTTCCACAAAACAAGATCCTAATAGATTAGGATAGGTGATATAGCTCAAGTGTGGAATCAAAGTGTTTTTTGGAAACAAGCAACAAAGAAAACTACTTGGGAAATCTCTTGTATATGATAGAAAATGAAATACCAAATCAAAATCCCAAAACCTAGTTTTCTTTGATTTTCCAAAAACCCAAAACAAATAAAGATGAGAAGTTTTTAAAGCCCAAAAATCTTTTTTAAACTCTTTTAAACACCTCAGAAAACTGAAATTTTTCCTCTTAAAAAACTTGGCCAAAACCCTAAGAGATGGAGTTTATATAGGCCAAACAGAAAACTAGCCGTTAGAGCTGAGCTGGCAGCTCTGACAGGCGTCGGTCGACCGGCCCGGTCGACCGCCAACGGTCAGAAAAGTGACCGTTGGGCACTAGCGGTCGACCGGCCCGGTCGACCGAAACATCCTGAGAGTTGAACTCTCAACTCGGTCGACCGGTCCGGTCGACCGACTACAATGTGTAGCCAGCGTGCACGTCTGTCACATCGGTCGACCGACCCCGTCGACCGGCCACTTGGTGCGGTCGACCGGTCCGGTCGACCGAACTGGCCTGGCAGGCACAGTGCAGAACTGCACAGATACGGGATTTGAAAATATGTCTTTTCACTCAATAAAAATCCCATAAATTCACAGTAATCTAAAAATAGTTTTAATCACAATAAAAACTGTTTTTCTAAAAATATGTTTTTCTAAAACTTGTTTTATCATTTTACTTTGATAACCAAACTTGTGATAAAAATTTCAAGACATATATTAATCATATCAATTCAATTTTGTGTCTTGCCAATTTTATCAAAAACAAAACTTGTATTTTATCAAACTAGAATTTTCCAAACATGAATAGGATATCAAAATAAGTTTGTTTACCAAGTTAAGCATGTATGTATAAATAGAAACATCTACTATACATATATATATGTAAACTTGTTTTGATCAACTATTCATAAAAACCAATATCAATCATAAACGTTGTTTTTTTGTGTCACTTGAGCATATCAACTAAACTAAGCTTTACAAATGGATCAAAAACTCTATCTAAACTAGGATACCTAAGTCTTCTGACGATCATCATCTTCAAGTAGACTTGCTCCAAAACTCCATCATGGGCTAGACAAAGTTGTGACTTGAAGCTTTGGCCCTGGAATCACCATGAATAGCTTCTAAACTCCTTGTTGAAGCTAATCACCAACTAATATCCTGTTAATGATCTGAAACTTAGAAACACAAGAATATTAGTAAACATAACTACATGAGTGTTGATCATCATCAAAACTAGAGTGGAAGGCCATTGGGCCAACAATCTCCCCCTTTTTGATGATGACAAAACTCATGGAGTTATATATGCATGGATTAAAGATAAGCTTCAAGGAAGCTCCCCCTTAACTCATGCATAGGAATAAACAATAAATATATGCAATGAATATTAACATGAAACATGCGTATGCATAAACAATAAATGGTTCTAGATATCAAATGGAATATTCAAACAAAATAAGCTCTAGATACCAATTACAAAGCAAACTCTATAAATCAATTAACTCTTGAGATTCTTGAGATTAAAACATAAT
Organism: Agave tequilana; assembly: GCA_038442645.1. NCBI lineage: Eukaryota > Viridiplantae > Streptophyta > Magnoliopsida > Asparagales > Asparagaceae > Agave > Agave tequilana. The sequence goes on along the minus strand of JAVJIF010016016.1, from coordinate 136,010 downwards.
TATGCATAAACATAAGCATGCATATAAAACTCAAATACTCAAATACTTCTCCCCCTTTTTGTCAATCATCACAAAGGGGTAAACAATCAAAACATAGATAAAATGAGGGGTAAAAATCTTTCTCCCCTTTTTGTCAATCAAACAATGCAAACAATGTTCTCCCCCTTTTTGTCTAAAACAAAAAACAAATCAATAAGGGGTGACTACAAACATGATATCAATTAAAAATATGTCAATGAAGCATCTTGATACCAATAAACAAGGATCATATATGTTATATGCTATATACATTCATGAAGAGGAAGACGCTAAGTTAGCTTCCCTACACATATGCATTACATGAAGAAGGGATGACAAGCCCCATTAACATAACCATATTATGTAATGCATAAGAGGAGATGTGAAGCTCCCCTACACACGTATATCATATAAAGAAGAGTTGTCAAGCTCCTCAATTTATAATATACTCAACATGATCTATATGTAAGAGAGATGTTAAGCTCTCCTTGCATATAGGAAATACAAATCAAAAATTTGAGTATTTTCTTTAAAACAAAATTTTGAGATACCAATTGTAATTAAACATAACAAATTACCAATTGTAAACAACATAATAATTTTGAATGTCTAAACACAATTTTGATACCAATTGTAAGAATATATTTCATTTGAAACATATAAATGGATGTTGATATCATTGTTTTAAATAACAACTTTTAATCATAAAGAGTGGAAGTACAAATACCAATTGAAATACAAATCAAATTTTCTCCCCTTTATGAAATACAAAATAAGGTCATGCATAGTCTTGATAACAATTTAAAAGTAATCAATTTAAACAAAATTAAACTCAAGCACTAGCATAAACACAACATATATATGTATGAAAAATAGATACCAATAGAAATTGATATACTTGGAATTTAAAGCATACATACATACAAACATATATGAGTATACAAAAGATCAAAATGATACCAATTGAAAGAGTTCAATGATACAAATTGACATAACAATAAGTTCAAGTGTATACATCATATCATCTACCACCCAATCATAATTCAAGTTTTAAAGATTTTCAATTAGGGCATACATGAACATGATCTCCCATCCTACCGCCCTTGATGGTAGGGGTTTTCAAAGATAGATTTGTAAATGTGTTTTGTTTGAAAATCTCTACCAAAGTGAAGAACATCGCAACTAGTTAAATGGAAAACTTGTTAACTAGTACGAAATCCTTAAGTAAGGAATAAAACAAAATAGTTTTTTCATGAAGTAGGAATCCACATAATAATCAACACTCTAATCCAATTAAGCATAAATATGTCTCATGAAAAACAAAACATGAGCAAGCAATAGATGTGAGTGTACAAATAAAGTGTGAATATCATACTCATGAAAATATTTTCATTAAGCTCAATTAATCCTTAAAACATAATTCTATTAAAAACATGAAAAATCATATAACAACTCCTTATTTAATCTTCAAGGCATATGTATGTCTAATACAAGCTAAAATATACATACACTATCCAAAACTCAACGAGTCCCTAAATGTATATCATGAAGGCACGTGGCTCAAAAAAGATGTATATGTATAAGATTAGTTTTGAACTAGATAGACATATACATGGTTAAAAAACATAAATATATGAAACATGAAAAACTAAATTTTTCATCACAACAAATTTCATTTCAAGGTATATGTATGAATTGTCAAACATGAAGTATACATACATATCCTAAATACAATTGAGTCCAAATATAGATTTGCATGAAAGGCAAATGACTCAAGGGGTATACATGTATATCTTAAAGTTTGGCAATACAACATATACATGAAGTGAAACACACAATCATAAAACAAATCCAAAATGGAATACATGTTTGAAATGTATGAATCATCAAAACTAGACTATACTAGCACATCTAATGGGTTTCAAATAAGCAATCAAGCTCACACTATAGATTTATTTGTAGCCCACTCTATTTACAAGTATATAACTAGTCTTAATGAAAACAAACATCTAAACATATATTCAAAACATGAAGCATCAAAACAATATAAAAGTCATCATGATAAAACTAAAACATGATTACTATGTAAATTCACATGTATTAGATTCATGATGTACATTATAGCTTAAACAAAAGTGAGAACACTAAATATGGGTTCATATAAGCATATGTGTCTCAAATCTATCATGTATGTCAAGGATCTAATAAACATGGAATGAACATACTAATCCATAGACATCAAAAACATGCTATAAACATTAAAACATGGAAAGCATGTAAACAATAAATGAGAGTAAAGGATTGTTACTAAAACCGAAGAAGCAACTCTCCTTGTCTCCAAAACATGGTGGTCATCTCCACCAAATCTTCCCTTGAAAGTGATGCATCCAATTTGATTTCATGAAGTCCGGAACACATCCACTCCAAGGTGCTATCACTCTCACGTCATGTGAGAGCCCACACCTACATCAAAAATAATAGGAGGGGTGGTCTTTGTACCACATCTTGTTGGGTCCATGGGGGTTAGTCCCTTCTCTAACCCAACAACTTCTTTGCTAAATTTGGAGTATGTAATCTATCATAACAAAATTTAGCAAGGTGGCCCTTACGTCCACAATGTGTACAAGTGTACACATGAGCATACATGTGAGGATTGTGTCCGTGTGGAGCATGTGTATGCCGTGAGGGTGTGCATGCATAGAAGTTGGAACTTGTTTCTTTCGAACCAAGGTTTCCAACCGTGAGTGGTTCATTGGCACATTGGCTCATAGTGGAGCCCAAACAATCCATTTTCTTCTTTAACAATTTATATCATTCTCAAGCATAGAAGAAGTGGAACATGCAATGGGTGATTTAGGTGAAACTACCCTAGCATGGCAAACATGAGAATCAATCTTATTATGTAAAACATTATTTTTCTCTAAACAAGCATTCAAGTCATTTGAAATAGAATAATTTTGTTTTCAAGCGCAACATTCTCTTTAAAACAAAATCAATTTTAGAAGACAAGTTTCATTCTTCTTTAAAAGGTTTTCACAATCATTTTTATTTTTCAAAAATTCGTTTTCTTTTAATACACGATTAAGTTGAGATCTTAATGAATCCTTATCATTAGAGATCTCTCTTTCTCTTGCAAAGCAATATTAAGTCAGAATTCAAACACTTATTTTTCTTTTTCTATTCCTAGACTTTTCTTTTTCAAAATCTTATACTTCTCAATTAATTTTTCACAAACAATTGAAAGTTCTTCATTCAAAGCATGTGGATCAACAATATCATTTCTTGAAGAACTAGCATCATCATCACTATCTAATTGAAGTTCCGATTGTACCTCAAGGGAGTCATTCCTTGGACCATGAAGCATTGTGAATCGGATTCTCCACTAGATTCCTCCGGTTGGTTTTGGCATTTGAAGCTCGGAGGTGGTGGTTGTTGTCAATTTGTTCCATACTACAAAAGCGGAATCAAAGTTAGAAACACGTAAAAGATATTCTTTAGATAATGTGCTTCTAATGGCCTCTAGGGCTTGTGCATTGGCCCCTATATGATTACCATCACCAAGATAACATCTCTTGGTGGCGGCAAGGAAGACATGCAAACCTAGGGTCTTTAGGTACATGGACATCCTATACTTCCAAACATCAATGTTGGAAGGGTCAAAGCTAGGAGGGGTCATGAAGTCCATGGTAAACTATATATGAATGTGCAAACAAACAAATGCAAATGAGATTAGCAAGCAAATGGATCACTCCTAGGATGTTAAGCCTAAGTATTAGGAGCACTAGCTCTGATACAATTGAAAAAACACCTAGAGGGGGGGTGAATAGGTGTAAGTGCTAATCTAATAAACTAAATGCAAACTAAGTGCGCTAAATGCGGAAGCTAATGCAAATCTTGCAACAACACTTAATACAACCAACAAGTGTAGCCGAATTCCCCTTGCGAGGCTCTGGACTAACTCCTCTTGATTCCCTAGATATGGGTTGAGGGCTATGTGAAGCTCTTGTTGGATGAGTATAAGGTGATGCACAACCACACAAGCAATTCAAGCAATGTGCATACACATCAAGCCAAGCAATCAAGGATATAGCAATATGAACTAATGCAAGGCAATAAGAAATATGCTCAACACAAGCAAGTATGATATGAGATGAAGTATGATGCTTTGCACAAAGTAATGAGAGAGAGTTAGAGAGACAATGGGAGCAATCGCAAACACCAAGATTTGTTTCGAGGTTCGAGCACCTTGCTCTACATCCCCGCCTACACCACCGTGTAGGATTTCCACTATCTCAACTCCCACCGAGGGAACCTCTACCGAAGAGGATTTCTTACAACTCTAGGAGTACCAAACTCCTCTCTCAACAACCACCTCACAACCGAGGGGTAAGGCCCGTAGCCAATACAACAACAACAACCCAACACCTCTACCGAAGAGGGTTTACAACCAACTCCACCTCTCACTAGAGGGAGCAAACCAATCACCCGATCACCTCTACTAAGAGGAACAAAGGATACAATAGATGGTGTTTACAACAAGTGGTTCAAAAATCACAAACTCAATCTCTCTTTCTTTCTCTTTTCTTTTCCACAAAAACAAGATCCTAAATAGATTAGGATAGGTGATATAGCTCAAGTGTGAATCAAAGTGTTTTTGGAAACAAGCAACAAAGAAAAACTACTTGGGAAATCTCTTGTATATGATAGAAAATGAAATACCAAATCAAAATCCCAAAACCTAATTTTCTTTGATTTTCCAAAAACCCAAAACAAATAAAGATGAGAAGTTTTTAAGCCAAAAACTCTTTTTAAACTCTTTTAAACACCTCAGAAAACTGAAATTTTTCCTCTTAAAAAACTTGGCCAAAATCCCCAAAGAGATGGAGTTTTTATATAGGCCAAACAGAAAACTAGCCCGTTAGAGCTGAGCTGGCAGCTCTGACAGGCGTCGGTCGACCGCCCGGTCGACCGCCAACGGTCAGAAAAGTGACCGTTGGGCACTAGCGGTCGACCGGCCCGGTCGACCGAAACATCCTGAGAGTTGAACTCTCAACTCGGTCGACCGGTCCGGTCGACCGACTACAATGTGTAGCCAGCGTGCACGTCTGTGCACATCGGTCGACCGACCCGGTCGACCGGCCACTTGGTGCGGTCGACCGGTCCGGTCGACGGAACTGGCCTGGCAGGCACAGTGCAGAACTGCACAGATACGGGATTTGAAAATATGTCTTTTGACTCAATAAAAATCCCATAAATTACAGTAAATCTAAAAAATAGTTTTAATCACATAAAAACTGTTTTTTCTAAAATATGTTTTTCTAAAACTTGTTTTATCATTTTACTTTGATAACCAACTTGTGATAAAAATTTCAAGCCATATATTAATCATATCAATTCAATTTTGTGTCTTGCCAATTTTATCAAAAACAAAACTTGTATTTTATCAAACTAGAATTTTCCAAAACATGAATAGGGATATCAAAATAAGTTTGTTTACCAAGTTAAAGCATGTATGTATAAATAGAAAACATCTACTATACATATAATATGTAAACTTGTTTTGATCAACTATTCATAAAAACCAAATATCAAATCATAAAACGTGTGTGTTTTGTGTTCACTTGAGCATATCAACTAAACTAAGCTTTACAAATGATCTAAAACTCTATCTAAACTAGGATACCTAAGTCTTCTTGACGATCATCATCTTCAAGTAGACTTGCTCCAAAACTCCATCCATGGGCTAGACAAAGTTGTGAACTTGAAGCTTTGGCCCTGGAATCACCATGAATAGCTTCTAAACTCCTTGTTGAAGCTAATCACCAACTATATCCTGTTAATGATCTGAAACTTAGAAACATAAGAATATTAGTAAACATAACTACATGAGTGTTGATCATCATCAAAACTAGAGTGGAAGGCCATTGGGCCAACAAGATGGTGGAGGAAAACTCAAAGAATTTACTTTTAAACACTCTTGATAAACTCTCTTTTTGATTGAAAATATTTGCACTCAATTTAGTGGAGAAAACTCTTTTAATGGAGTTGGAAAAACTGGCTCAAAAACCACTAAAAAATCTGAAGAAAACAGCCCCCAAATGGCCCATTTTATAGGCCTCCATAAACTAGCCGTTGGGCCTGACAGAACTGTCGGTCGACCACCCGGTCGACCAGCCAACGGTCATATTTCAGACCGTTGTGCCATCGGTCGACCGAGGCCAGGATACAGAGAGCAGTGCTCTCTGTCCGGTCGACCGCCCGGTCGACCGGGGCCTTTCTAGAGAGCATAGCTCTCTGGACAGTCGACCGTGTCGGTCGACCGGCTACCTGCCAGAACCTAGGCGTGCACGTCGGTCGACCGCCCGTCGACCGACTTCAGAACTCGGTCGACCGGGTCGTCGACCGGCTGAAGCCTGGAAACAGAAAACTGGGATTGAAAACTTGGTCATTTTGGTTCTAAAAAATCCCATAAAATACAGAAAAATCTACAAAAATAGTTTTAACCAATATACTTTGATAAACAAACATGCTTGCACAAAATCAAGGCATGTTACAAATAATTTGGACTATTTTTGTAAGTTGGAAAAATTGGCTTGAAAAAAAAACTGTTTTTTCCAAAACTTGTTTTTCCAAATTTTAACAAAAACAAAAACAGATATTTAAACTCATTTAAACGCATAGTGTGTATGGATATGATCCACTACACAAACATGGTGAAATATCTATGTTTTTGACATTAAGTACTAAACATGGTTTTGGTTAAATATATGAAAACTTGAAATACCAAAAACAAAACATGTATTTTCTAAAATAGAAAATCTTTTGTAAAAACAAAACTATCAAGAGTGTGTGTGTATATGTACTTGAGCAATCCACCAACTATTCTATCCTTTACATTTTATCTAAAAATAAAATCTTATAAAACAAACCTAGACACAAGTCTTCATCTTCTTGAAGTCTTCACTTGAAGCCTTCTTGACTTGGTCCAAACACCGTGCTAGCTCCAAAATTTGACTTTAAATCCTTTGTTGAAGCTATGCACCTACTAAGATCTTGATCATGAATCTGTCACTAATTAAACACAAGATCATTAGTAAACATAACTACATGAGTTGATCATCATCAAAACTAGAGTGATGGGCCTTCGGGCCAACAATCTCCCCCTTTTTGATGATGACAAAACTCATGAAGTTATATATGCATGGATTAAAGTAAAGCTTCAAAGAAGCTCCCCCTTAACTCATGCATAAACAATAAATAATAAGATATGCAATGAAGCACATAAACATGTATGCAATGTATGGAGATAAACATGCTAACAAGCATAAAACAAAAACAATTCTTTTTCTCCTATTTAAAAAACAAAACATATATGCATAACATAAATTCTTCTCCTACCTTTAATAATAAAGCAAGGAAAACATGCATATACTTCTCAAATACTTCTCCCCCTTGTTGTCAATCATCAACAAAGGGGTTAAAGTAAAAACAAATTTTTCTCCCCCCCTTTTGTCATAAACAAAGAGATCAATAAGGGGTGCAAACAAATAAGTCAATAAAAGTTTATATGCGATATACATTCATGAAGAAGAAGACGCTAAGTTAACTTCCCTGCACATATACATTACATGAAAGAGGGATGACAAGCCCTAATTCACATAACGCATAATATGCAATGCATAAGAGGAGATGTGAAGCTCCCCCGACACACGTGTATCACATAAAGAAGAGTTGTCAAGCTCCTCAATACTAGATACACTCAACATGAATCTATATGTAGAAGAGATGTTAAACTCTCCTTGCATATAGGAAATACACATCAAAAAAATTTTAATTTTTCTTATTAAAAATTTTTTTTTAAAGGTATCAGAGCTCTTGTAAAAACAATCAAATTTTAAGATACCAAATGTAAATATCATTATTGATAAAACATTTGATACCAATTGAAATTTAACAATATGAATTGAGAAATATTGATACCAAATGTAAACATAATGATCAAATAATTTTATTTTTCATCATAAACTTTGTGCTTTAAAAATGTGAATCAATTGTAAATCAAGCACATGAAAAACATATATATGTATGAAAAGAGAATACCAATAGCAATTGATATTATGAAAATTATGAAGCATACATATATAAGAAACAAATATGAGTATATGCAAAAATAGCAATTGAGATACCAATTAAAAATAACAATGCAAATCATGTATATAGCTCATAACCTATCACCCTTCATATGCACAAGGTAAAAGTTTTTCAATAAGGCTTACAAGGCATACTCGTCCAGCCATCCGCCCATGATGGATAGGAGGGGTTTTCAAAATAGATTTGAAAATAGTATAGCATTGAAAATCACTACCAATGAAGAACAATAACTAGTTAAAAGTAATTTTTGAAAAACTAGTTAAAGATCCTTCAAAAACATGAAATCAAATCATACGATTTTCATGAGTCAGACCAAATACACAAGAATCGACACTCGAATCGATAAAGCTCAAAAATGTGTTCATGAAACAAAGTCATGAATAAACAAATAAAGTGTGAGTGTACAAGCATCATGTGTTTAGCATTTCCATGAAATAATCAATGAAGCTCAAAACCAAATATCATTTTATCAAACAATTGATAAACATGAAAAATTCATTTTTCATTAAAAACAAACTTCTAGGTATATATATGATTTATCCAATCCTAACAATATACATACATATCCCAAACATAAAAGAGTTTATTAAAGATATTTGCATGAAGCAAGAGACTCACGGGTAACATGTATATTTATTAGATTTGAATACCAAATACATATACATGAAGTAAATACATGAAAATAGGCAAAACAAGTATAAATGAGAGAATCATCAAAACTGGCCTATATATGTGCATATAGTGGGTACAATGAGCATGAAGTGCAAACATATATGAATCAATTTGTTCTCACTATTTGTATATGTATAAATACAAGTTTTGTAAAAACTACATTTAAACTAGTATTTACCACATGAAGCACAAAACACATAAAAACATGAACATGCTATATGATTCACAAATGATAAGCATGTAAATAAATTGAAATTTTAGAAATAGTTACCAACTAAGGAACTATGTTCCAAATCTCCAAACATGGTGGTTGTTCCCACCAAACTCCTTGATAGCGGTGCATCAATTATATGTCCTTCAAGTCCATGCAACCACCACCAAGGCACCATTCCTCTCACGTCATGTGAGAGCCCTCACCTACATCAAAAACAAAAGGTGGGGACTTTGGTACCCATTTTCTTTTGGGTCCTTTAGGGTTAGTCTTGTAAGGAACATTATGCAAAAAGTTTGGGTTCCTTGACAAACTTTAAAAAATTTTTATTATTAGCAAATTAATATGATGCACTTATCAAACAAAATTTTGCTAAATGGCATTTTCGGCCACAATGTGTTACACTTGTACACCTTAGGATGCATATGTGTATAAGTGTGATCGTGGCGTGCAAATAGTGAATATGCATGATGAGAATGATGTGCATGAACATGTGGAGTTTGTCTCTTTGAAAACATAGACTCCAATCTAGTGTGGTTAAATGCACATGTGCTCAAAGTAGAGCTCAAACTATTAATTTCATTTTTCAAAAGTTTAATCTCACTATCATCAATGGTGGCATGAAAAGTATGGTGAGATATAGAATCATTTTTCTTCTTTTTAGAAACTTTAACCTTTTCTTTTTGACAAAATTTTCTTTTTAAACAAGAATTTTCTTGAAAAACAATTTCTTTTGTTTTTCCACCAAAACAATTTTATTTTTCAAATTTTTGTTTCCTTCACAAAGATCACTCAATTTGGAAAACAAGGAAACATTTTCATTTTTCAAATCTTTTTTTTCTTTTTCTAAACATGCAATCTTATTTTTAAAAGAGTCATTTCTTTTTGCATGCAATCAAATTTCTTTTTCAAATTTTTATTATCTTTTCTAAGCATGTCATATTTTTCAAGTAATTGTTGGCAAAATGAAGTGAGCTCATCATATGACATGTTATCATCTTCTACCTCGGATTCGGTAGTTACCTCAAGGGGTTATCCCCTTGGACCATATAGCATGCGTTGGAGGTGTCGCTTCCAACGTCCGAATCGCTCCCCGCATAATATAGATCTTTTCGCCGAGGGAGGTGATGATGTTCCAAACTACAAAAGCCGAATCAACCAAGAAACCCTAGATAAATAATCATCATTTAGGGTAGACTTCAAGCATTTAGGGCTTTTGCATTAGCCTCAAAATTTTTGCCATTTAAACAATAATCATTTTTAAAGGTGGCAAAATAAACATGAATGCCTAGGGCCTTGAGGTACAAAGACATCTTAACCTTCCAAATTTGGATGTTAAGAATGTCAAACATGGGTGGTGACATGAAATCGATAGTGTGTGTACAAATATTGTGATTAGCCTAAAATGAGGATCTTTAACTCTAGGTTGTAAGACCCAAATCAAGAGCACTTGGCTCTGATACCATTGTAAATCACCTAGAGGGGGGGTGAATAGGTGATGGCTAATCTAATGGTCACTAAATGCAGAATTAAAAACTATTATGACCTAAACAAAACTATTACACTAGACACCACGTATAACACAAGAGTGTAGCCAGATTCCCCGTGAAGGGCTCTGGACTAACTCCTCTAGATTCCCCTAGATAAGGGTTGAGGTGCCGCGTTGGCTCTCTTGGTTGAATACAAGTGTTAGCAAACAAACCCCAAGCAATATATCAATATGAGCACACAAGTATATCAAGCATATAAATATGAAAGCAATAGAGGCATGCAAGATATAAACAAGAGACAAAGAGAGAGAGAGAGAGCAATCGCAAACACAAGGGATTTATTTCGAGGTTCGAGCACACTTGCTCTACATCCCCGCCTTCGACACACGAAGGATTTCCACTATAATCGACCCCACTGGATCACTCGGTGCCACAACACCTACAAGCTCTCGGACTCCCTAGTCCTACACACGCATGCCCACCGGCTCGCTGAGGCCGCACCTCAAACAAAGAGTTCACACACGAACTCGAAACACCGAGTCCCCACTAGGACCCGAAACAATGCGAACACACACGTCCGCCTCCTCAAAGCAATGAAGGAACTTTGGTGATCACAACTCTTGATCACCTAAAATCCTCTCACAACAATTCCCTATAGGTAGATATAGCAATGGATGGCTCAAGTGTTGTGTGAGAAAACAAGGATTGAGATGGTGGAGGAAAACTCAAAGAATTCACTTTTAAAACATCTTGATAAACTCCCCATTTGATTGGAAATATTTGCACTCAATTTAGTGGAGAAAACTCTTTTAATGGAGTTGGAAAAACTGGCTCAAAAACCACTAAAAAATCTTGAAGAAAACAACCCCCAAATGGCCCATTTTATAGGCCTCTGAAACTAGCAGTTGGGGCCTGACAGAACTGTCAGTCGACGCCCGGTCGACTGGCCAACGGTCATATTTCAGACCGTTGTGCCATCGGTCGACCGAGGCCAGGATACAGAGAGCAGTGCTCTCTGTCTGGTCGACCGCCCGGTCGACCGGGGCCTTTCCAGAGAGCAGAGCTCTCTGGACGGTCGCCGGGTCGGTCGACCGGCTACCTGCCAGAACCTAGACGTGCACGTCTATGCACGTCGATCGACCGCCTGGTCAACCGACTTCAGAACTCGGTCGACCGGTCGGTCGACCGTCGGTCGACCGGCTGAAGCCTGGAAACAGAAAACTGGGATTGAAAACATGGTCATTTTGGTTCTAAAAAATCCCATAAAATACTAAAAAATCTACAAAAATAGTTTTACCAATATACTTTGATAAACAACATGTTTGCATAAAATCAAGGCATGTTACAAATAATTTGAACTATTTTTGTAAGTTAGAAAAATTGGCTTGAAACAAAAACTGTATTTTTTCCAAAACTTGTTTTTCCAAAATTTTAACAAATACAAAAACAAGATATTTAAACTCATTTAAAGCATAGTGTGTATGGATATGATCCACTACACAAACATGGTGAAATATCTAAGTTTTTGACATTAAGTAATAACATGGTTTTGGTTAAATATATGAAAACTTGAAATACCAAAAACAAAACATGTATTTTCTAAAATAGAAAATCTTTTGTAAAAGCAAAACTATCAAGAGTGTGTGTATATGTACTTGAGCAATCCACCAACTATTCTATCTTTTACATTTTATCTAAAAACAAAATCTTATAAAAATAAACCTAGACACAAGTCTTCATCTTCTTGAAGTCTTTACTTGAAGCCTTTTTGACTTGGTCCAAACACCGTGCTAGCTCCAAAACTTGACTTTAAATCCTTTGTTGAAGCTATGCACCTACTAAGATCTTGATCATGAATCTGTCACTAATTAAACACAAGATCATTAGTAAACATAACTACATGAGTTGATCATCATCAAAACTAGAGTGATGGGCCTTCGGGCCAACAATCTCCCCCTTTTTGATGATAACAAAACTCATGAAGTTATATATGCATGGATTAAAGTAAAGCTTCAAAGAATCTCCCCTTAACTCATGCATAAACAATAAATAATAAGATATGCAATGAAGCACATAAACATGTATGCAAATGTATGGAGATAAACATGCTAACAAGCATAAAACAAAACAATTCTTTTTCTCCTATTTAAAAAACAAAACATATATGCATAAACATAAATTCTTCTCCTACTTTAATAATAAAGCAAGGAAAACATGCATATACTTCTCAAATACTTCTCCCCCTTGTTGTCAATCATCAACAAAGGGGTTAAAGTAAAAACAAAATTTTTCTCCCCCTTTTTGTCATAAACAAAAGAGATCAATAAGGGGTGCAAACAAATAAGTCAATAAAAGTTTATATGCGATATACATTCATGAAGAAGAAGACGCTAAGTTAACTTCCCTGCACATATACATTACATGAAGAGGGATGACAAGCCCTAATTCACATAACGCATAATATGCAATGCATAAGAGGAGATGTGAAGCTCCCCCGACACACGTGTATCACATAAAGAAGAGTTGTCAAGCTCCTCAATACTAGATACACTCAACATGAATCTATATGTAGAAGAGATGTTAAACTCTCCTTGCATATAGGAAATACACATCAAAAAATTTTAATTTTTCTTATTAAAAATTTTTTTTTAAAGGTATCAGAGCTCTTGTAAAAACAATCAAATTTTAAGATACCAAATGTAAATAATCATTATTGATAAACATATTGATACCAATTGAAATTTAACAAATATGAAATTGAGACATATTGATACCAAATGTAAACATAATGATCAAATAATTTTATTTTCATTATAAACTTTGTGCTTTAAAATGTGAATCAATTGTAAATCAAGCACATGAAAAACATATATATGTATGAAAAGAGAATACCAATAGCAATTGATATTATGAAAATTATGAAGCATACATATATAAGAAACAAAATATGAGTATATGCAAAATAGCAATTGAGATACCAATTGAAAATAACAATGTAAATCATGTATATAGCTCATAACCTATCACCCTTCATATGCACAAGGTAAAGTTTTTCAATAAGGCTTACAAGGCATACTCGCCCAGCCATCCGCCCATGAATGGATAGGAAGGGGTTTTCAAAAATAGATTTGAAAATAGTATAGCATTGAAAATCACTACCAAATGAAGAACAATAACTAGTTAAAAGTAATTTTTGAAAAACTAGTTAAAGATCCTTCAAAAACATGAAATCAAATTATATGATTTTCATGAGTCATACCAATACACAAGAATCGACACTCGAATCGATAAAGCTCAAAAATATGTTCATGAAACAAAGTCATGAATAAACAAATAAAGTGTGAGTGTACAAGCATCATGTGTTTAGCATTTTCCATGAAAATAATCAATGAAGCTCAAAACACAAATATCATTTTATCAAACAAGTGATAAACATGAAAAATTCATTTTTCATTAAAACAAACTTCTAGGTATATGTATGATTTATCCAATCCTAACAATATACATACATATCCCAAACATAAAAGAGTCGATTAAAGACATTTGCATGAAGGCAAGAGACTCACGGGTATACATGTATATTTATTAGATTTGAATACAAAATACATATACATGAAGTAAATACATGAAAATAGGCAAAACAAGTATAAATGAGAGAATCATCAAAACTGGCCTATATATGTGCATATAGTGGATACAAATGAGCAAGAAGTGCAAACATATATGAATCAATTTGTTCTCACTATTTGTATATGTATAAATACAAGTTTTGAAAAAACTACATTTAAACTAGTATTTACCACATGAAGCACAAAACATAAAAACATGAACATGCTATATGATATCACAAATGAATAAGCATGTAAATAAATTGAAAATTTAGAAATAGTTACCAACTAAGGAACTATGTTCCAAATCTCCAAACATGGTGGTTGTCCCACCAAAACTCCTTGATAGCGGTGCATCAATTATATGTCCTTCAAGTCCATGCAACCACCACCAAGGCACCATCCTCTCACGTCATGTGAGAGTCCTCACCTACATCAAAAACAAAAGGTGGGGACTTTGGTACCCATTTTCTTTTGGGTCCTTTAGGGTTAGTCTTGTAAGGAACATTATTATATGCAAAAAGTTTGGGTTCCTTGACAAACTTTAAAAAATTTTTATTATTAGCAAAATTAATATGATGCAACTTATCAAAACAAAATTTTGCTAAATGGCATTTTCGGCCACAATGTGTACACTTGTACACCTTAGGATGCATATGTGTATAAGTGTGATCGTGGCTGCAAATAGTGAATATGCATGATGAGAATGATGTGCATGAACATGTGGAGTTTGTTTCTTTGAAAACATAGACTCCAATCTAGTGTGGTTAAATGCACATGTGCTCAAAGTAGAGCTCAAACTATTAATTTCATTTTTCAAAAGTTTAATCTCACTATCATCAATGGTGGCATGAAAAGTATGGTGAGATATAGAATCATTTTTCTTCTTTTTAGAAACTTTAACCTTTTCTTTTTCACAAATTTTTCTTTTTAAACAAGAATTTTCTTGAAAAACAATTTCCTTTTGTTTTTCCACCAAAACAATTTTATTTTTCAAATTTGTGTTTCCTTCACAAAGATCACTCAATTTGGAAAACAAGGAAACATTTTCATATTTCAAATCTTTTTTTTCTTTTTCTAAACATGCAATCTTATTTTTAAAGAGTCATTTTCTTTTTGCATGCAATCAAATTTCTTTTTCAAATTTTTATTATCTTTTCTAAGCATGTCATATTTTTCAAGTAATTGTTGGCAAAATGAAGTGAGCTCATCATATGACATGTTATCATCTTCTACCTCGGATTCGGTAGTTACCTCAAGGGGGTTATCCCCTTGGACCATATAGCATGCGTTGGAGGTGTCGCTTCCAACGTCCGAATCGCTCCCCGCATAATATAGATCTTTTTCGCCGAGGGAGGTGATGATGTTCCAAACTACAAAAGCCGAATCAACATTAGAAACCTAGATAAATAATCATCATTTAGGGTAGACTTCAAAGCATTTAGGGCTTTTGCATTCGCCTCAAAATTTTTGCCATTTAAACAATAATCATTTTTAAAGGTGGCAAAATAAACATGAATGCCTAGGGCCTTGAGGTATAAAGACATCTTAACCTTCCAAATTTGGATGTTAAGAATGTCAAACATGGGTGGTGACATGAAATCGATGGTGTGTGTACAAATATTGTGATTAGCCTAAATGAGGATCTTTAACTCTAGGTTATAAGACCCAAATCAAGAGTATTTGGCTCTGATACCAATTGTAAATCACCTAGAGGGGGGGTGAATAGGTGATGGCTAATCTAATGGTCACTAAATGCGGAATTAAAAACTATTATGACCTAAACAAAACTATTACACTAGACACCACGTATAACACAAGAGTGTAGCCAGATTCCCCGTGAAGGGCTCTGGACTAACTCCTCTAGATTCTCCTAGATAAGGGTTGAGGTGCCGCGTTGGCTCTCTTGGTTGAATACAAGTGTTAGCAAACAAACCCCAAGCAATATATCAATATGAGCACACAAGTATATCAAGCATGTAAATATGAAAGCAATAGAGGCATGCAAGATATAAACAAGAGACAAAGAGAGAGAGAGAGCAATCGCAATCACAAGGGATTTATTTCGAGGTTCGAGCACACTTGCTCTACATCCCCGCCTTCGACACACGAAGGATTTCCACTATAATCGACCCCACCGGATCACTCGGTGCCACAACACCTACAAGCTCTCGGACTCCCTAGTCCGTACACACGCAAGCCCACCGGCTCGCTGAGGCCGCACCTCAAACAAAGAGTTCACACACGAACTCGAAACACCGAGTCCCCACTAGGACCCGAAACAATGCGAACACACACGTCCGCCTCCTCAAAGCAAATGAAGGAACTTGGTGATCACAACTCTTGATCACCTAAAATCCTCTCACAACAATTCCCTATAGTAGATATAGCAATGGATGGCTCAGGTGTTGTGTGAGAAAACAAGGATTGAGATGGTGGAGGAAAACTCAAAGAATTCACTTTTAACACTCTTGATAAACTCCCCTTTTGATTGGAAATATTTGCACTCAATTTAGTGGAGAAAACTCTTTTAATGGAGTTGGAAAAACTGGCTCAAAAACCACTAAAAAATCTTAAAGAAAACAGCCCCCAAATGGCCCATTTTATAGGCCTCCAAAAACTAGCCGTTGGGGCCTGACAGAACTGTCAGTCGACCGCCCGGTCGACTGGCCAACGGTCATATTTCAGACCGTTGTGCCATCGGTCGACCGGTCGGTCGACCGAGGCCAGGATACAGAGAGCAGTGCTCTCTGTCTGGTCGACCGCCCGGTCGACCGGGGCCTTTCCAGAGAGCAGAGCTCTCTGGACGGTCGACCGGGTCGGTCGACCGGCTACCTGCCAGAACCTAGGCGTGCACGTCTGTGCACGTCGATCGACCGCCTGGTCGACAGACTTTAGAACTCGGTCGACCGGCTGAAGCCTGAAAACAGAAAACTGGGATTGAAAACATGGTCATTTTGGTTCTAAAAAATCCCATAAAATACTGAAAAATCTACAAAAATAGTTTTACCAATATACTTTGATAAACAAACATGTTTGCACAAAATCAAGGCATGTTACAAATAATTTGGACTATTTTTGTAAGTTAGAAAAATTGGCTTGAAACAAAAACTGTATTTTTCCAAAACTTGTTTTTTCCAAAATTTTAACAAATACAAAAACAAGATATTTAAACTCATTTAAAGCATAGTGTGTATGGATATGATCCACTACACAAACATGGTGAAATATCTAAGTTTTTGACATTAAGTACTAAACATGATTTTGGTTAAATATATGAAAACTTGAAATACCAAAACAAAACATGTATTTTCTAAAATAGAAAATCTTTTGTAAAAGCAAAACTATCTGTAACGCCCCGATTCCACGGATACGGGGACGTCACTGCGACGTATATACGTAGGTCTGAAAATGCCCCCACGTATATACGCTAAGTATAAAAGTACAACAAGAATCAGAGTACAACACAAAGCGTGGTATTCATAATATGCCAACACAAAAGTATATATACAAAGTCATCACAGGATATGATAAAATATTACACATTACATGTATCTTTTATCATAAACAAGTCCAAAAGTAAAATATACAAGATAAACGCAAAATGCTCACGAGTAGGATGAAGATCCCGTGAGTCAAAAGAAGAGTCAGGCACGAAGGAACTGGAGCTAATCTGACTGCACTCTAAGGAAAGCTCAATCTACTGTGGATGGCTCCACTTCGATCCAGCTTCAAAACCTGAACATACAAATCCAAGGGAGTCAGGACCTCCCAATAATGCACAGACTACAGCCAATGGCTAAGAAACATGAATAAGAGGGTTAGAATCAGTATAAGAAACATGAACCAGCAAGTAATGGAAGTATAACGAAATAAAGATGGAAAGACTGTGTGTAAGCTTGAGTTACGGCTTTACAAGACTAGTAAGTCGAAGGAATAATAACAAAGCGGTTATGATAGAAACATGTAAGAGGTAAAGCAGGAACTAGAATCATCATGTATCAAGTCTAACAAGAATACAGGAATCATAACAAGGGTTATGACATAACAGGTATAATAGGAGTCATAACATAACAGGTATCTATAATAGAAAATCATAACAGGTGACTTATTATTATTACTCGTCTAACCCATATATCTAGGTATGTGTCTCGGTATATACCCGGTATATATCCCAACTCACATACATCCATATATAAGAAAGTCGAGGTTGTTATTGGAAACAGCGGGGGTATCAACGAACTATGTTTACAGTGGGTCCCGTACATACCCGGGACTACGGTCCAGGGTCGTTCCGTTGCATGGAAACGGAAACCAGCCGCAAGGCTTGTCCAGGAGGAGGGACTTATGTATGCCCGTTAAAACTGGGGTGTAGGGAGCCAGCTCTCCCCTCGGTCCCCTGGAGTACCACAGGTCAGACCGGATATAGTGCACAATACCTAAAGCCACTGTAAACACGAACACATATCGATATCCGCATATTTCCCCCGACCCAATACAAGTTGGTCCATTTTAGGATTTAATAGTTTCATTTTCACTTTACGGGAAAAATAGGAAATGGACATGATCAGGAATAAAGAGTACAGAAGCACTATATAGTCAGGTCACTGCATATAAAGCAGGAAAACATGTCACTGATCATGATACAGATAACAAGTCAAAGTTCCCGTAAAGATGACAATCACAAGTCAGGTATATCATGCTGGGTATAAAGTGATAGCATGATAGGGTGATGATATATAACAAGTAACCAATCATGATATGAGATGGAGAATAGTCAGGGTAAGTCAAGGTACAACATAAAGGTCTTACCAAATAGTGGCATGCCAAGTAGTCAAGTGATAACACACTAGCGGTCAGGTGATATACATGTGTTAAAAGGAAACATGAAACTAACAAGTCTGAAGTAACGACATAGCAATGATAATATAATAGAAACCCAGAGTTCAATGACCTCGAAGGGTCAACCACGCATAGGGTACGATAAAGGAGTAGGCATAACACAGATAGAGTACATGAACAAGAATGAAACAAGCAATAGCACGTCAATGGAAATATGAAGTGACTAGAGATGACATACATCAAGTAATAGGTCATAAAGTACAAGTTATGAAGTACAAGTAAGAACAATATATAGTATATGTATCAAGGATAAGATACAAAGTCAAGGAGGTAATTAACTATAACAGACAACCATAAGTTAGTCGACTAAGTTGAAATAGTAGTCGACTAGTAGAAGGGTTAGTCGACTAGGAAAATGAGGTAGTCGACTAATACTGTGTTCCAGAGAGTTGGGTTTCTGATTCAGGGAAACTTAGTCGACTAGGTTGAAATAGTAGTCGACTAACAGACATGCCAAGTCGACTAACAGTTATGTTAAGTCGACTAAAACTGTGATACAGAGAATTGAGCTTATTTCAGGAGTCGACTAGGGAATTCTAGTAGTCGACTAGGGATATCTAGTCGACTGGTAAAAGAGACTAGTCGACTAAAACTGTGAAGTCAGAGAAGGCTACGTTTCAGCTAAGGGTTTCTAGTCGACTAGGTTCTAGGTCAAGTCGACTAACATGGTCAAAAGCAGAATACAGAGCAGAATCTGCTGATTGTGTTGGATGGTCTAAAAATAGGATTTTTATGACATATGAACACAAGATATGGAGATACAAGTATGCTTAGGAATGAAACAAGTCTTGGTGAGTAAAATACTCACTTGGAAAGGCTTGATTGAAGCTCTACGAGTCCGGGAAGTTTGTGGTCGTCAAATTGATCCACCGCGATGAAATCGACGAAGAAGGAGACGATCCCAATCCAAGAGTTGTTGTTGAGGTGGAGGTGAAGACCTAGGTGATGCCCTAGATGAAGCTCTTGAAGTTGGTGGTTGAGTTTGAGGTGAAGGGGGATTTTTGGTGTGGGCTTTCTCTTTGATGAAATGAAGAAAAAAGGGAAAGAAGTGTAAAGGGGTGGTTTATATAGGTTTTTGGAATTTGTGAAGGAGTTGTAATTAGAGTAGATGAGAGGGGGTTTTGTGCAAATGGGGGTGAGGTGAGTGTCCTTCTCCTTGGCCACTTGGCCGGCCATGGGAGAGAGAGAGAGAGAGATGCATTAATGGTGGAGGTAGGTAGAAGTGAGTGGAGAGGAATAATGGAATTTTGGAAAAATAGTGGAAATGGAGAAGTTTGTGGTTGTGGAGGAAGGAAGGAAAAATAAGGAAAGGAAAATGGAAAAGAAATGATAAAGAGAAGATGTTTTCTCTTGGACTCAAAATGAAACTGTTGAAAATATAGATACCCGGGTTCAAGTCAAGAATACGGAAAACAATTCGGAAAATACCGGAATCGTCCGAAACTCGAGTATCTCGGAACGACTCGCAAATTTACCCAAAAATCAATATATAAATTAAAGACCAATAGTGAAATCCGTTTGAAGAAATACTTTATAGTTTTAAAACTAAAAATCCCGGAACCAGTTATCTACCGACTCCGTTGGGATTTTCATAAAATTATAAAATCCTCAGAAAAAGAATATAGGTAGAAAATATTATTCTAAGAAATAAAGTCTAAAGGATCATTTAGAAATTCCAAACCGTTTGTGAAATAAAAATTCAGGAATCAGTCAGCGGCACTGGCCGACACCGGTTTTGAAGAAATTCAATTTAATTCAAGAAAAATCCAGAAAATCACAGAAAATCTAATATTTTGGAAATAATATTTGAAACTGAAATCGGTCAATTCTACACATCAGAAAGACTAAATCGAAGAATATACTATGATCGGGCCTTCGGTTCAGACTAGGGCTGACTCCGAGTCCACGATCCCATCCAAGGTAAAACAATCATATAAGGAATTCATAATACAGAATAAATACGGGAAACAAATCGAAAAAAATACGATCGAAAATCTGAATACGCAACCAAGTACGTATTCCGGGAACGGGGTATTACACTATCAAGAGTGTGTGTGTATATGTACTTGAGCAATCCACCAACTATTCTATCCTTTACATTTTATTTAAAAATAAAATCTTATAAAAATAAACCTAGACACAAGTCTTCATCTTCTTGAAAGTCTTCACTTGAAGCCTTCTTGACTTGGTCCAAACACCGTGCTAGCTCCAAAACTTGACTTTAAATCCTTTGTTGAAGCTATGCACCTACTAAGATCTTGATCATGAATCTGTCACTAATTAAACACAAGATCATTAGTAAACATAACTACATGAGTTGATCATCATCAAAACTAGAGTGATGGGCCTTCGGGCCAACAATCTCCCCCTTTTTGATGATGACAAAACTCATGAAGTTATATATGCATGGAATAAAGTAAAGCTTCAAAGAAGCTCCCCCTTAACTCATGCATAAACAATAAATAATAAGATATGCAATGAAGCACATAAACATGTATGCAAATGTATGGAGATAAACATGCTAACAAGCATAAAACAAAACAAATTCTTTTTCTCCTATTTGCAAAACAAAACATATATGCATAAACATATATTCTTCTCCTACTTTAATAATAAAGCAAGGAAAACATGCATATACTTCTCAAATACTTCTCCCCCTTGTTATCAATCATCAACAATGGGGTTAAAGTAAAAACAAAATTTTTCTTCCCCTTTTTGTCATAAACAAAAGAGATCAATAAGGGGTGCAAACAAATAAGTCAATAAAAGTTTATATGCGATATACATTCATGAAGAGGAAGACGCTAAGTTAACTTCCCTGCACATATACATCACATGAAAGAGGGATGACAAGCCCTAATTCACATAACGCATAATATGCAATGCATAAGAGGAGATGTGAAGCTCCCCCGACACACGTGTATCACATAAAGAAGAGTTGTCAAGCTCCTCAATACTAGATACACTCAACATGAATCTATATGTGGAAGAGATGTTAAGCTCTCCTCGCATATAGGAAATACACATCAAAAAAATTTTAATTTTTCTTATTAAAATTTTTTTTTAAAGGTATCAGAGCTCTTGTAAAAACAATCAAATTTTAAGATACCAAATGTAAATAATCATTTTTGATAAAACATATTGATACCAATTGAAATTTAACAAATATGAAATTGAGACATATTGATACCAAATGTAAACATAATGATCAAATAATTTTATTTTTCATCATAAACTTTGTGCTTTAAAAATGTGAATTAATTGTAAATCAAGGACATGAAAAACATATATATGTATGAAAAGAGAATACCAATAGCAATTGATATTATGAAAATTATGAAGCATACATATATAAGAAACAAAATATGAGTATATACAAAAATAGCAATTGAGATACCAATTGAAAATAACAATGTAAATCATGTATATAACTCATAACCTACCACCCTTCATATGCACAAGGTAAAAGATTTTCAATAAGGCTTACAAGGCATACTCTCCCAGCCATCCGCCCATGAATGGATAGGAAGGGGTTTCAAAAATAGATTTGAAAATAGTATAGCATTGAAATCACTACCAAATGAAGAACAATAACTAGTTAAAAGTAATTTTTGAAAAACTAGTTAAAGATCCTTCAAAAACATGAAATCAAATCATATGATTTTCATGAGTCATACCAAATACACAAGAATCGACACTCGAATCGATAAAGCTCAAAAATATGTTCATGAAACAAAGTCATGAATAAACAAATAAAGTGTGAGTGTACAAGCATCATGTGTTTAGCATTTTCCATGAAAATAATCAATGAAGCTCATAACACAAATATCATTTTATCAAACAAGTGATAAACATGAAAAATTCATTTTTCATTAAAAACAAACTTCTAGGTATATGTATGATTTATCCAATCCTAACAATATACATACATATCCCAAACATAAAGAGTCTATTAAAGATATTTGCATGAAGGCAAGAGACTCACGGGTATACATGTATATTTATTAGATTTGAATACAAAATACATATACATGAAGTAAATACATGAAAATAGGCAAAACAAGTATAAATGAGAGAATCATCAAAACTGGCCTATATATGTGCATATAGTGGGTACAAATGAGCATGAAGTGCAAACATATATGAATCAATTTGTTCTCACTATTTGTATATGTATAAATACAAGTTTTGATAAAAACTACATTTAAACTAGTATTTACCACATGAAGCACAAAACACATAAAAACATGAACATACTATATGATATCACAAATGAATAAGCATGTAAATAAATTGGGAATTTAGAAATAGTTACCAACTAAGGAACTATGTTCCAAATCTCCAAACATGGTGGTTGTCCCACCAAAACTCCTTGATAGCGGTGCATCAATTATATGTCCTTCAAGTCCATGCAACCACCACCAAGGCACCATTCCTCTCACGTCATGTGAGAGCCCTCACCTACATCAAAAACAAAAGGTGGGCACTTTGGTACCCATTTTCTTTTGGGTCCTTTAGGGTTAGTCTTGTAAGGAACATTATTATATGCAAAAAGTTTGGGTTCCTTGACAAACTTTAAAACATTTTTATTATTAGCAAAATTAATATGTTGCAACTTATCAAAACAAAATTTTGCTAAATGGCATTTTCGGCCACAATGTGTACACTTGTACACCTTAGGATGCATATGTGTATGAGTGTGATCGTGGCGTGCAAATAGTGAATATTCATGATGAGAATGATGTGCATGAACATGTGGAGTTTGTTTCTTTGAAAACATAGACTCCAATCTAGTGTGGTTAAATGCACATGTGCTCAAAGTAGAGCTCAAACTATTAATTTCATTTTTCAAAAGTTTAATCTCACTATCATCAATGGTGGCATGAAAAGTATGGTGAGATATAGAATCATTTTTCTTCTTTTTAGAAACTTTAACCTTTTCTTTTTCACAAATTTTTCTTTTTAAACAAGAATTTTCTTGAAAAACAATTTCCTTTTGTTTTTCCACAAAACAATTTTATTTTTCAAATTTGTGTTTCCTTCACAAAGATCACTCAATTTGGAAAACAAGGAAACATTTTCATATTTCAAATCTTCTTTTTCTTTTTCTAAACATGCAATCTTATTTTTAAAAGAGTCATTTTCTTTTTGCATGCAATCAAATTTCTTTTTCAAATTTTTATTATCTTTTCTAAGCATGTCATATTTTTCAAGTAATTGTTGGCAAAATGAAGTGAGTTCATCATATGACATGTTATCATCTTCTACCTCGGATTCGGTAGTTACCTCAAGGGGGTTATCCCCTTGGACCATATAGCATGCGTTGGAGGTGTCGCTTCCAACGTCCGAACCGCTCCCCGCATAATATAGATATTTTTCGCCGAGGGAGGTAATGATGTTCCAAACTATAAAAGCCGAATCAACATTAGAAACCCTAGATAAATAATCATCATTTAGGGTAGACTTCAAAGCATTTAGGGCTTTTGCATTAGCCTCAAAATTTTTGCCATTTAAACAATAATCATTTTTAGTGGTGGCAAATAAACATGAATGCCTAGGGCCTTGAGGTACAAAGACATCTTAACCTTCCAAATTTGGATGTTAAGAATGTCAAACATGGGTGGTGACATGAAATCCATGGTGTGTGTACAAATATTGTGATTAGCCTAAAATGAGGATCTTTAACTCTAGGTTGTAAGACCCAAATCAAGAGCACTTGGCTCTGATACCAATCGTAAATCACCTAGAGGGGGGTGAATAGGTGATGGCTAATCTAATGGTCACTAAATGCGGAATTAAAAACTATTATAACCTAAATAAAACTATTACACTAGACACCACGTATAATACAAGAGTGTAGCCGGATTCCCCATGAAGGGCTCTGGACTAACTCCTCTAGATTCCCCTAGATAAGGGTTGAGGTGCCGCGTTGGCTCTCTTGGTTGAATACAAGTGTTAGCAAACAATCCCCAAGCAATAAATCAATATGAGCACACAAGTATATCAAGCATATAAATATGAAAGCAATAGAGGCATGCAAGATATAAACAAGAGACAAAGAGAGAGAGAGAGAGAGAGCAATCGCAAACACAAGGGATTTGTTTCGAGGTTCGAGCACACTTGCTCTACATCCCCGCCTTCGACACACGAAGGATTTCCACTATAATCGATCCCACCGGATCACTCAGTGCCACAACACCTACAAGCTCTCGGACTCCCTAGTCCGTACACACGCAAGCCCACCGGCTCGCCGAGGCCGCACCTCAAACAAAGAGTTCACACACGAACTCGAAACACCGAGTCCCCACTAGGACCCGAGACAATGCGAACACACACGTCCGCCTCCTCAAAGCAAATGAAGGAACTTTGGTGATCACAACTCTTGATCACCTAAAATCCTCTCACAACAAATCCCTATAGGTAGATATAGCAATGGATGGCTCAAGTGTTGTGTGAGAAAACAAGGATTGACATGGTGGAGGAAAACTCAAAGAATTCACTTTTAAACACTCTTGATAAACTCCCTTTTTGATTGGAAATATTTGCACTCAATTTAGTGGAGAAAACTCTTTTAATGGAGTTGGAAAAACTGGCTCAAAAACCACTAAAAAAATCTTGAAGAAAACAGCCCCCAAATGGCCCATTTTATAGGCCTCCAAAAACTAGCCGTTGGGGCCTGACAGAACTGTCGGTCGACCGCCCGGTCGACCGGTCATATTTCAGACCGTTGTGCCATCGGTCGACCGAGGCCAGGATACAGAGAGCAGTGCTCTCTGTCTGGTCGACCGCCCGGTCGACCGGGGCCTTTCCAGATAGCAGAGCTCTCTGGACGGTCGACCGGGTCGGTCGACCGGCCACCTGCCAGAACCTAGGCGTGCACGTCTGTGAACGTCGGTCGACCGCCCGGTCTACCGACTTCAAAACTCGGTCGACCGGTCGGTCGACCGGCTGAAGCCTGGAAACAGAAAACTGGGATTGAAAACTTGGTCATTTTGGTTCTAAAAAATCCCATAAAATACTGAAAAATCTACAAAAATAGTTTTACCAATATATTTTGATAAACAAACATGCTTGCACAAAATCAAGGCATGTTACAAATAATTTGGACTATTTTTGTAAGTTAGAAAAATTGGCTTGAAACAAAAACTGTATTTTTCCAAAACTTGTTTTTCCAAAATTTTAACAAATACAAAAACAAGATATTTAAACTTATTTAAAGCATAGTGTGTATGGATATGATCCACTACACAAACATGGTGAAATATCTATGTTTTTGACATTAAGTACTAAACATGGTTTTGGTTAAATATATGAAAACTTGTAATACCAAAAACAAAACATGTATTTTCTAAAATAGAAAATCTTTTGTAAAAACAAAACTATCAAGAGTGTGTGTGTATACGTACTTGAGCAATCCACCGACTATTCTATCCTTTACATTTTATCTAAAAATAAAATCTTATAAAAACAAACTTCGACACAAGTCTTCATCTTCTTGAAGTTTTCACTTGAAGCCTTCTTGACTTGGTCCAAACACCGTGCTAGCTCCAAAACTTGACTTTAAATCCTTTGTTGAAGCTATGCACCTACTAGGATCTTGATCATGAATCTGTCACTAATTAAACACAAGATCATTAGTAAACATAACTACATGAGTTGATCATCATCAAAACTAGAGTGATGGGCCTTCGGGCCAACAGATATTTGATACCAATAAAGTAAACATGTTCTTGATACCAGATATTAAAATAAACATGTTCTTAAAAAATGTTGCTTTTAATACCTATAAAAACTCTTGATACCAACAAAGCAATAAAATATGCTCTTGATACCAATATAAAAAAGAAATGCTCTTTGATACTAATTGAAAGAAATATGAATATGAAGCTTTGCGCGTGATCTTCGCGTCTCAAGCACAGTGCCTCATCTCTACAGCAATTGAGAAGCATGTCTCTACAACAATTGAGAGTCGCGTCTCAATTTTGGTGAAGTTCGCGTCTCCACTTGATTAGTGTGCCAGAACCGCGTCTGTGAGAACTGCATCCTCCCTCTTCAAATACAAAGAGTATGTCTCTGCTTCTGTAATCAGTTCAATAGTACACTGGTAAGAGCAATTGACAACTCCATCAGCTTAAAAGTACACCAAGCAAACCAATGCTCATAACAAGTGCTAGACTGAGTTTCTAAGACACTTATGATGATCTTTCCTGGAGGCTTCAAGAAGTTCAACAGTACACTCATGAAGCTCACCATCCAGACAGGATCGAGCTCAGGGCACCACAGAAGACTGCCTCGCAGAAGAATGCCAATCCGATTACAGGAAGCCTAGATTCAATTAAAGTCCAAAGTATTTCGAAATTCGTCTCAGTCAACCGCGAAGTTTCGAAAACTTTGGAGGGGGTTCTGTAGGCTATCAAAAATTACTGAAGACAAGCATCAGACGCGAATCTCCCAGACGCGGACCCCATGTTCCAGCCTCTGACACGGAGGTCGCCAGACGCGGACCTCGCGTCCTTTCTCAGTCAAACACCGAGGTCGCCAGACGCGGAGGTCACGTTTCAACTCAAACGCAAGCCTGAGCAGCTCCGCATTCCAACACAGACGCGAGCCTTTGAGCTCCGCATCTCAACATCAGAGTGAGGTCTGCGTCCAACGCGAGACCCGCATTTCTGCTATAACTGATAGCCACGAGCTTGATCAGTTACACCCCATTTTCTCTCCACATAATAGGGAATAACTTCCCATTATGAAGAGATTTAAGGAGTTGGTTACACCCCCTCTCATGATGGAGAGATTTAAGGGGTTGATTACACCCTAATTCCTCTATAAATAGCTATAATAGCTAGAGAAGAGAAGAACCTGGGGGGAGGGGACCTCTTCTAAAAGAGGCGCTGAAAGGGGACCTTTAAAAAAAGGGACTGAAGAGGAGAGTCTTGGTGGAGGAATCCAAGAAGCCATAGGTAGGGGGGAGAGCTACCTCGCCAGAGTTCGGTCTTGAAGCGCTTGAAGCCTAGAAAGAGTTCAACTCGTTCTGTTAACTTGTTGAGTTCAAGTTCTTTAAATCTCTTTGAGATTCCATTACTGATAGGAGCTGTGCTACTCCACTTGTAGATCCAAAGAAAGGATTCCTAAGAGATCCTGACGTTCGGCGGTCAACGGGGAATAAGACTCACTATCCACCGCCACATGAAGAACCCAGCTTTAAATAAAGAGGAGAATCAATCAAGAGATTCCCTCTCTTTTGTAATCGAATTGTATCCGTTGTAATCTTCTATTCAATTAATAGAATTTTGCAATTGTGATCTTTTCTGACGCGTACAAAAGATGGCGACTCCGCTGGGGAAATGATCTTTCTCAACCAACGAGAAAGTGGTGGCGCAAGCTGACATCAAGATGCTTGGATTCACAGTCGAATCGCTTGTGATTGAATTCGACTAAGAGAAGTTGAACTCCCCCAAAGCTTCGGGAGTCTCCCGTGGAGATAACATGGTCAGCCCCAATGTCTTTTCAGAGATCCGCGCCATGACCCACGGTTAAGATGGCAATAGAGACCAATATCCCCTCCATCCTTTTATCACGGCATTTCCAGTTCCGGATGCCAGGGGTTCTCAACAACGTTGTCGACTCAATCGGAATGCCGAGAGACTACGAAGGTGTTGCACTCATCGTCAGCAGACAGGAGTGGTTGTAACAGTATATGTGGCGTGCATCAATGTCTCCTACGAGACCCGCGAGGCCAATAATGATGAAGGTAAATCTCGCCGCAAAACTCCAAGGCTCAGCGAACTCAATTTGCAGGGGGTTCACATCAACTCCTGCGAGCCAAACGGATTGCTGATCGTCGATAAAGACGTCAAGTTCACCATCAGCAAACAGAGCTCGCTTTCACCCCCGCGTTTCGACACCAAACGCGAAGTTTGCTTTCAGCCCCGCATTTCTGCAATAAAATGCGATGCTCGCGTTCACGAGCTGGGCGTTTCGGCACCAAAATGTGAAGTTCGCGTCCAGCCTCAAGCTGTGCCAAAACGTGAGAACGCACGACCCACGTTCAGCCTAAGGTCGCGCCAGGACATGACCTTAGCGTGCGAGAGTCGCTGACAGTGTTAAAGGATGACCTTCGCGTTTCTATTCAAAAGCGCAAGACACGCGTTTAGTAGGAGGCTACGCCAGAATGAGATCATCGCGTTTCACTTCAGAAATGCGATGTTCGCGTTCAGCCCCAGGAGGCCATGTTCAAATATGAACTGAGAAGCTCTCATCCCATGGGTTCGAGTGCCATTGCGAGCAGTTCATCTCGGCGGTGCTCTTTGATTGTCACTGCAACTTTCAGATTACTGAGCTGTCAGTTTTTAGCCTGTAAGGCTTCAAACTCAAACTCCTCCAAAAGACGCAGACCCCACGTTCCAGCCTCTGACGCGGAGGTCGTCAGACGCGGACCTCGCGTCCTTTCTCAGTCAAACACGGAGGTCGCCAGACGCAGACCTCGCGTTCTAATGTCAGACGCGGAGGTCGCCAGACGCAGTCCTTGTGTCCTTTCTCAGTCAAACACGGAAGTCGCTAGACGCGAACCTCACGTCCTTTCTCCGACGTGGAAACACAAGCCTGAGTAGAAGGTTTGCTAAAAACCTTGAGGGACTTGGT
Organism: Agave tequilana; assembly: GCA_038442645.1. Taxonomy (NCBI): domain Eukaryota; kingdom Viridiplantae; phylum Streptophyta; class Magnoliopsida; order Asparagales; family Asparagaceae; genus Agave; species Agave tequilana. The sequence continues at coordinate 106,317 of JAVJIF010016016.1, read as the reverse complement.
CCCATCCTCTCCTCCAAAATCTCTTACCAATTCTCATCCACAGAATGGTAGGGCCACGAAAATACTTGTGCTCACCCCCTAATGAAATGAACTGGGATTTGTCATGTTAACAATAAACCTCTGACAAATCAGATTTTTCAATCCCCAGTGGATTCTGTCAAGTTAATATTAAACCTCTGACAATGAAACTCATTAAAAATCCTCGCTGTTATATTGATACTACACTTCTAACAGCGAATTTTACACACCTCTAGGAAATCAATGATTGTCACGTTAATATTAAACCTCTGACAGTTTATTTTATTTTCCACCAAAATCCCCTACCAATTCTCTTCCATAGAGTGGTAGGTCCACAAATACAATCATTGTTAAGTTTAATATCAAACCTCTGACAATGAAAAGTTTCAATACTCCCCAGCGAGTACTAGCTTCACTTGTCGCTCCTCACAAATCAACCAAATTGTCAAGTTAATACTACATCTCTGACATCCCAAACTTCACTTGTCAATTCTTATCAATAGAATGAAAAGTCCTCAAAATTGCTCATATCGCAAACCAACTACTGTCATGTTAACATTACACCTCTGACAAACTACTGTTATGTTAATACTACACCTCTAACAGTGATTAAGTTGCTGCCAAGTTCAATATTAAACCTCTGACAGTCACTTTTTCTCATGCTTTCATATCGAAGCTGAGATGAGCGATGCTAAGTTTAACACAACACCTCTAACATCTAGTTCATTGTTAAGTTCAACACTACACCTATGTCAATGACTTTTCCTCAGGCTTTCATATCAAAGCTGAGATGAGCAATGCTAAGTTTAACATCACACCTCTAGCAACCAATTCATTGTTAAGTTCAACAATACACCTATGACAATGACTTTCTCTCGAACTTCCGTATCGGAGTCGAGATGACCAATGCTAAGTTTAACATCACACCTCTAGCAATACCTCCACTGTTAAGTTTAACACCACCTATGACAGTGATATTTTCAGTCTCCCTAATGAAACTGAAGTTCTTATGGAGCTAAGTTAACAGTACACCTCTAGCTCACATCATTGTCAAGTTAATATCACACCTCTGACAAGATTCAATTTGATCCGTTAAGTTAATATCACACCTCTGACGGTAAAGAAATATTTAGATCCCCGACGGTTTAGTCTTACTTGTCATTCTCTTCAATAGAATGACAGGTCCACTTAAATTGCTTAAATCACAAAATCTCATTACTGTTATGTTAAACATTACATCTCTAACAGTAAATCTTTATTTTCTAGGGAAATCAATATTTGTCATGTTAACAATTACCTCTGACAACTCATTCCCTAAAATTTCCTCCAAAATCACTTACCAATTCCCATCCATGGAATGGTAGGACCACAAAAAGCCTGTGATTATTTTCCCAGTGAAATAATCACAGATTAAACATACCAAGTTAACATTATACCTCTGGCATATTCACTATTAAGTGAACATTAAACCTCTAACAGTGATTTCTCTTAATTTTCTCAGTGGAATAAATTATAATTGAACCTGTCATGTTAATATCACACCTCTGACAGTAAGACTTTAATGTATCCCAGGGGGTAAAACTTCAACTTGTCAATTCTCCTTAATAGAATGACAAGTCCACTCAAAATACTGTTATGTTCAAAATCACACCTCTAACAGTAGACGTATCCCGGTCAAGTTAACATCACACCTCTGACCAAACTTGCTCAAATCGCAAGACAAATCCCAGTCAAGTTAACATTACACCTCTGACCAAAATTCAACTTGTCAGTCCTCTTTAATAGGATGACGAGTCCACCAAACTGCGCAGATCACAGAATCTCTCGGTCAAGTTAATACTACACTTCTGACCAAAGTTGCTCATATCACAAAATCAATCGCTGTTAAGTTAACATTACACCTATGACAGTGATCTCCTCGATTTTCTCAGTAAAAATAAGATCTTTCAATGCTAAGTTAAACATCACACCTCTAGCATGCATTTCACTGTTAAGTTAACATTACACCTATGACAATGATCTTCTCTCAATTTTCTCAGTGAAAATGAGACTTTCGTGGTGCTAAGTTAATATCACACCTCTAGCACACATCTTTGTCAAGTTAATATCACACCTCTGACAATTCAATTTGCTCAAATTGCAAACCCAAACCCGTTACGTTAACATTACACTTCTGACGGTAAAAATCTTCATGGATCCTCAACAAATCCAATCTCGCTTATCATTCTCTTCAATAGAATGACAGGTCCACTTAAATTGCGTAAATCTCAAAATCAATTGTTGTTATGTTAATATCACACCTCTAACAGCAAACTTTCATTCCCAGCAGAGTTCTAGTCATGTTAACACTAAATCTCTGACAATAGACTCTGGCATAATCCCCAGCGGATCAAACTTCACTTGTTATTCTCATCAATAGAATAGCAAGTCCACAAAACTTGTTCAAAATACAAGTCCAGATCTCACTGTCAAGTTAATATCACACCTCTGACAGTAACCTTCTCAAATTCCCCCAATAGAGTTATTTAATTTGCTAAGTTAATATCACACCTCTGGCAATTTAAACCCTTTCAAAGAAGCTTTGAGCGTGATCTTCGCGTCTCATGCACATAGCCTCGTCTCTACAGTAATTGAGAAGCATGTCTCTACAACAATTGAGAGTCACGTCTCAATTTTGGTGAAGTTCGCATCTCCACTTGATCAGTGTGCCAGAACTGCGTCTGTGAGAACTGCATCCTCCTTCTTCAAATATAAAGAGTATGTCTCTGCTTCTGCAATCAGTTCAATAGTACTCTGGTAAGAGCAATTGACAACTCCATCAGCTTAAAAGTACACCAAGCAAACCAATGCTCATAACAAGTGCTAGACTGAGTTTCTAAGACACTTATGATGATCTTTCCTAGAGGCTTCAAGAAGTTCAACAGTACACTCATGAAGCTCACCATCCAGACAGGATCGAGCTCAGGGCACCACAGAAGACTGCCTCGTAGAAGAATGCCAATCCGATTACAGGAAGCCTAGATTCAATTAAAGTCCAAAGTATTTCGAAATTCGTCTCAGTCAACCGCGAAGTTTCGAAAACTTTGGAGGGGGTTCTGTAGGCTATCAAAAATTACTGAAGACAAAGCCTCAGACGCGAATCTCCCAGACGCGGACCCCATGTTCCAGCCTCTGATGCGGAGGTCGCCAGACGCGGACTTGCATCCTTTCTCAGTCAAACACGGAGGTAGCCAGACGCGGAGGTCGCGTTTTAACTCAAACGCAAGCCTGAGGAGCTCCACATTCCAACACAGACGCGAGCCTATGAGCTCCGCGTCTCAACATCAGAGTGAGGTCTGCGTCTAGCGCGAGACCCGCATTTCTGCTATAACTGATAGCCACGAGCTTGATCAGTTACACCCCATTTTCTCTCCACATAATAGGGAATAACTTCCCATTATGGAGAGATTTAAGGAGTTGGTTACACCCCCTCTCATGATGGAGAGATTTAAGGGGTTGATTACACCCCAATTCTTCTATAAATAGCTATGAATAGCTAGAGAAGAGAAGAACCCGGGGGCAGAGGACCTCTTCTAAAAGAGGCGCTGAAAGGGGACCTTTAAAAAAAGGGGACTGAAGAGGAGAGTCCTGGTGGAGGAATCCAAAAAGCCATAGGTAGGGGGAGAGCTACCTCGCCAGAGTTCGGTCTTGAAGCGCTTGAAGCCTAGAAAGAGTTCAACTCGTTCTGTTAACTTGTTGAGTTCAAGTTCTTTAAATCTCTTTGAGATTCTATTACTGATAGGAGCTGTCCTACTCCACTAGTAGATCCAAAGAAAGGATTCCCAAGAGATCCTGATGTTCGGCCGGTCAACGGGGAACAAGACTCACTCTCCACCGCCACATGAAGAACCCAGCTTTAAATAAAAAGGAGAATCAATCAAGAGATTCCCTCTCTTTTGTAATCGAATTGTATCCGTTGTAATCTTCTATTCAATTAATAGAATTTTGCAATTGTGATCTTTTCCGACGCGTACAAGCCTATATTAATGTTGACCTTGACCTAGACGACTCCTAACTGGTCGATTACCCGGGGGAGGTTGTTGCTTGAATCCGACCACAGGCTAATCGGCCAGGTAGGGGCAAAATACGGTGGAGGTATCCGTGCGTAAGTAAAGGGCCTTAATTATACCAAACTACGGTATCTACGAGGCGTAACCTCTTAATCCCCAACCTTAAACACCAATTTCACAAGAGTAAGATTCAAAACAAGTTCCACCCTCGGTCAATCACTTAATGAGTCCGAGATGTCCCTAGGGGCCAATGTCTATCAATTTTTATTAGGGCTTGGGCTGATGAGTGGGGAGGTGGTTTTTTGGGCTAAGGAAGGGTGATGAAATCCCCACCTTATCTTGTATTGGGTTATGCCCTTAAGTTCAATTCGTACAAGTGTGCAATATAGACAAGAATATAACACAAAGCGATAAATCAGCTACGTGTTTGTCCTATGCTATATGCAATGCCATATGTACACCTCAATCCAGATCACAACAACAGAACAAAATACAGTATATTGGTATTGAATTGATACGTGCCTAAATGCAAATGTCTAAACCATTTTAAAAGCGTCCAAATACCATATTTTAGTTCTTTAGTTTATTGTGGTGTTTAGACAATCAAAGCAAGAAAGTAATAGTACAGATCCACTATCTATTACAATGAACACATCCCAGCACAACAAGATACACAATGATCATAAAATAGTCGCGGTGGCGCGGCAAATGTCGCGTGTGCGCGGCTTTTCTTTAGAAGCTAGGTCCCTGCTTTCTAGTGCAGGGAGATGCAAAGCTAGTTTTTATTCCGCAATGTTAAGTTCTTGTAAAGAATGTCCTGCACACCAAAACAGAGAAGAAAAAAGTTAACAAAAATATGAAATCAAAACCATTCCCATTTCCCGGCAACGGCGCCAAAAATTTGATCGGGGCGGAACTAGCACTCGGAAACGTGTAATTTATGAAATTAATGAAAAGCTCGTGTATGCTAATGTTCCTTCGATACTTCCGTTATAGCATTGGCTCAACGGGTCGAATCCACAGGAACGGGAGGCGATAGAAGCATTAACAGTTTTTATTCACGTCGTATGTTAACAGTACTTCTTTGTTAAAGAATGAGAAAAAGTAAAAGAAAATAAAATTCAGAATGTGATAGGTGAGGAGAGCGATGAAAGCGATGTAAAAATAAAAGAGAAGTGGTTTGGAAAACAAAATAGAAAAGAAGATGAAACAAAGATGAACTAAGAAGATGGTGAAAACAATAAAGAAAATGATAAAAAGAATTTTGGAAATTGATTTTTAAAACAAGATAAAAGAAAACTCATGGCTACTAACTACTAATTGCTCCACTAACCATGTTAACTTCTTATTGATAGTTAGTTTACATGGATCCTTGGCCATCACTAATCATTGGCTTCAAGAGACGATACAGAGCATGGCCCATAAGATTGTTCTTCTACATTCAAACAATACATCCATACCACTAACAAGTTGCAAGCTACTATTAAATCATCAAAACCGGTTAGAGGTGAGCATGAAATAAAGAAGACAGTGCAAGTTAGCAAGTTAGTGGGTTAGGTGTTTAAATATTAGAATGTTAGAATCCATCATCATGAGCCATCAATGGCTCTTGCAAGAGTAAGGCCTTGTAGAGGCTATTAGATTCATGTGGATTATCAAGTAAGTGGTTAGATGGTTAGTGGTTAGTAGTTATATTGCCATGAGAAGAAAAGTTAGTTAAGAATTATGTAGAAGATGGAAAAGATTACATTGGAGAAGAAAGGAGGCACCTTTACATAGATTGTCACCATCTATTATATCAATCCCTCTCTATCTCTCTCTGAATCTCTCTGCCCTACTACAAGATCTAAAAATGAAATACGAATACAAAATAAAAGAAATAAAGAACACCTACCCTATCCTATACTAAAACATAGAAACCCTAGCCTAAAATCAAAAACTGTCTCGTTTCTGGCCTCTGCAGGGGATTTTATAGGCGAAAAAGGGTTCTAGAAGACGAGACGGCGCCAACACGTCGAAGATCGACGCGTGGCCCCACCAAATTGCCGCGGATCCGCGGTAATACCAGGGACATAAGTCCCTGGTTTTGGTGTGTGGCTTCGTGTCGCTTCTAGGACCTTCCTGGTATACTCCATTTCGAGTATTTTAATCTGTATATTCGTCTGACGTGTGTAAGAGTCTAGGTTCGACGTATCTTCTAGAAGATCCCTTGCTTGGCCTCTAAGAATTACGGATTTAATTATCCTAAAATGGGTTTAATTAAGCTCTTATTAACCTTTTTCTCTCATTGTCTTAATTATCTGCAAGAGAGACCAAAACACAGTTTAGACCGACATTTTATTCATAAATCAGTGAGAAAATATGATATAATAATGCAGAATTGTAGACTAATCACTGGCCGGTCGACCGACAGGTCAAAACTGATCTTTTCTGGACCCCAACGGCTATATTCTTTAGAGCCTATAAATAGGGGTTCTCTCAAGTTGTTTTCACCAAGATTTTAGAGAACTTTTCTTCCCATCTTTTTAAGTGTTTTGCAGCAAGTTTAAAAGAAGTTTTTGGAGCCTAAAATTTTTATCTTTTATTTGTTTTAAAAGTGTTGGAAAAATCAAAGAAAAGGGAGTCTTTGGGAAATTGGTTTTGATCTTTCTTTACAAATCTATTTTGTATTTTTCTCTAGTGTTTTTCTTTGTTATTCTCTTTTCCAAATACTTTGTTTTCTCACACTTAAGCTATCATCTTTAATCATATCTATAGGATCTTATTTTTGTGAGAATTGTGATCTATTGTGATCAAAGTGTTGTTTGTGATCATTGGATCATCGAGATTATAATCTTTTCTTTGTTTTGGCTTTGTGCCTATCCCTTATGTGTAAAAGTGATTGTGTTTGAGAGAGGAATAGTGTACTCCAAGTGTAGAGTTATAGTTTCTCAGTGGAGGTCCTTTTGTGGAAGGTCCTGTGTGGACATAGCGGAAATCCTTCTGTGTGAAGACAAGGACGTAGAGCAGTGGCTCAAACCTCGAAACATATCTTATTGTTTGCGTTTGATCCACTATCTCTCTTATATCTTGCATTTCTTTCTATTACACATATTCATTTGCTAGATATAGTTTGAGTGTGCCCACACTTGTTTTGAACCAAGAGAGTTTCAATAGCACCTTAACTTTTAATTTAGAGGAATCTCAAGAAGTAGTTTCAAAGCTCTTCACGGAAAATTCGGACTCACTCTTGGTTACACATAGTGTGTTGCAATTGAGATTTAAATTCCGCATCCTTTAGATTAGCTAGTACACCTATTCATCCCCCCTCTAGGTGTACTTCAGTTACATTATTGATATTGTTACTGCCACCATATTGTCCCAGTAATTAAAATAACATGGATATTAATTGCTTTAATATTAATGTAAATAGACAACTTACACTGGGATTGAGAAAATTGATCGAGAAGAAAGCGTTTGTGACCTAGGATACAGGTTACATAGCCGAGATACGGTTCCACTACAGGGTTCTGGGGGATTATTGGCATCCCGTATTGTTCATATTGTTATTGTTATTGACATATTATTATTGTTATTGACTACCTAGCGTTAGGACCTGATTCAGTGCTAGGTGATTGGGCCGTGGTTTGGGGTATGTACGGAACCCGCCTAAAGCATAGACAATGTCTCCAGCCGATCAGTTTCAAGAACTTAGGACTCTGATTGACAAGTGTAGTAGGCGTATGGGATGCGTCTATTATAGGTGGAAAATGGTGTTCGTTGACATAATAAATAATAATGTACTGTAACTGATTGTCTTTGCATGATACATGTATGTTGGACACCCAATGATACATGACCTGATTGGACATCTGACTCTAGTACTGACTTACTCTACCAGCCTGATATATAGATTATGATAGACACTTGATTGGATACCTGACGGGACCCATACTCTACTGTGAGCTATCCACGTTACTATTTATTTACTTATTCATGCTATTTCTTATTCCAGTTTATATTATTATCATATGTTCACTTTTATATGCATGTGCATCTTCTCCTTTATTCTTACACATTCACTAGGAGTTCTGACTCTCTGGATATGCATATCCAGATCTAGGTTTATTTATTGTTGATCTGGTGAGGATCATAGGCATTCCAAGGAGCGTTGAGTTCTATTTATTCGAATCTGGTATTCTCAATTTATTTTATTCTTGTCATTTCCTGCGATTCCCGATATATAGGACTCATTGCTTATTCTATTTCTTTATTTATATGTTATCATGTGTGGTTATTCATCTGTTATATTGCAGTGTTATCATGTCATCATAGTGATTATATAGCTTGTTCGGGTTACTTTAGGCTTAGCGTGTATACGTGAGGTATTCTCCTTACGTATGTACGTCGCCGACTCTCCTCGCGACTCCATTTTCATGTATTTTGGAAGCGAGGCGTGACATTTTCTATGTAGCTTTCTTTCTGATTCTCTGAATACAGGCAAGGATGGATGATTTTGAGCCAAAGCACTGTTGAAATGGAAAGGCGCCAGAAGAATTCTTTCTTGGCCATTTTGTTTCAGAAGAGAAAAAAGGTAAGCAAACAAGTGTTGATTGATACCAGCTTGAGTCACAGGCCTGCTGAAATTTATAGTACCTGCTGGTCCACATGTTGGGCAGATGTAAAATATTAGTAGGCTAAGTGTTTTGAATTCAAATTTTCACATTATTGGCTGAGTCAACAGTGCAGGTCTTTTCCCTTTTATCGATAATATAAGCTTTGTCAAAGTCTTCGTCAACTGATGTTTCACCTCATTACCTGTTGGTCCTTGGAAGTATCTTTTACATTATTGAGGCTCGATTGCATGATTTATGTAGTTCCATGAAAGGTTTTTATGATCTCCCCAAACCGGGTTGTAGGTGTAATTGTTGGCATAATATTTTCAAGCCATACTAACATGATTTCCTCCACACCACTCGCATACTTGCATTGGCTCGACTCTTTTTAAGGACCATTGTTAATTATAATCCATAAACCAGAAAATAAAAGAAAAAGAAAGAAATAAAGATAAATTTTCAAAGTAAAACTAGAATAAAAAAAGTATTGATATTAATAAAGATAAAACAATCCCCGGCAATGGCACCAAAAACTTGATGTTGCGAATGACATGTGCACCAATTATTTACAAGTAATAAAGTGATAAAGTAGAGTATAAACCCACGAGAATTGTTATTTAATTACGTAACATTGGTATATTAACTCAAAATTTTATTTAAAGGAAAGATATAAATTTGAAAGTAAAATAAATAAGAGAGATGCTGGTTTTAGATAGGAAAATCACTAGATAAATTGATTTCAAAAATTAATAATCTGAATTAATAAGTTGATTGTACTAGTAACTACATACTACCCATGTTAACAATCAAAAGTCCCTATCTTAACTAATTTTTTCTCTCGAGCAATATTAATTCTAACCTCTAATACAAGAACTTATAATCTCTCATCTAGTTGATTTACAAGTTAGAGGAAGCATTAAGCACAGTGGATCTTTCTATAAGATTGCACAACTTTTGCGACACAACTTATCAAGTTGTGATTTCTATTCTCATGAAGCATTATTAAATTTCTCCTCTCAGTCTCAAAATTAGCCATCTATGTAATTGTATACATCATTTAATAACATGAAGAAAGAGAATAAAAACTTAACATGTGTTTGGACACAAATATTGCATAATTGTTACTGTATTCTTACATTTATTCTGCAATAATTTCTACAACTCACTTGTCTTAATGTCAAAATTCATATAGGATATAGTAGAGAGAAGATAAGCATAAATTCTAGCCAAATAAATTAGATTCTTGAGAAGATTTAAATCAGCAACTGAAAGTAAAGCAAATCAACTAGGATTGATTCAAAACCAAAGGATCTAAAAGCCATCTTATCTGAAAACCTGATATATCAGATAAGATAATATCATCAAAATACCAAAAAAAATGAATTTTTTGTAGCCCCAATCGATTTTGTTGAAGATAAATGGATAGAGAGAAGATCAGCATATGAGATGAAGTAATCATATTTGGAGATAAGGAGAAAATCCAATTAAATTTGGAGTTCTAAATAAATTTAGACTCAAATTCAGACTATATATATTTTAGTATTTTAAACATAACTTTCGATACCGAAACTCAAATTTGATGATTCAAGATGATACAGAAAGAAGACTTAAAGTGCTCTAATTCTTTTGTTGATCACTGTTTCCAATTCTATCAGTGGATAAGTAATATTCAGCAATCAACACGCCAACAAGCTGCAGATCAGAATTGAATTTTCATATAAAATTCTGGATAAATCAAATCAAGTTTGGAGATAAGGGAAGGATTCAAATGTAGAAATATCTTACTTCTCCAGTCAAGATAAAGGATATTATCTTAAATTCAGAGTTTAAATTTAAGTTCTGAAGATATATCTCTTGATGGGTGCTCAACTTCTACGAGGAGTCTATCCACTACTTCTACTATAAATAGAGAAGTAGAGCATAGGAAAATTTCATCTCACACCATAAGGCTGTGAAGGCTATGTGAAGGAAAGAAGTGTGTGTTGAGTTGTAATGCAAGAATGGAGAGTTTTTCACAACAATTCATGAATGAAATTTAGAGTTCTTCTACAAGATCATGCACCATTTTCAGTCTAAGATTTCTCTCCTCCTCTCTTTATGTTTTTGATGCAATTCTCTTCTTTTAATTGCATGTTTATTTATAATTTATCAATAATCTTATACACGTTCTTGCTCCTTTTTTTTTTTGTTAATTCATTGTGTCTTCAACATCGTTCGGAGGAAGAAAACGTTAAGGCAACAACAAGGAACTAAGGCTTGCATCGATTCCAGGTTTCATCTTTTCTCTCCTTATTTCCTTCTTCTTCCATCAACATAATTATTTAGTCTTCGCACAAGGTTAGTATTCTTTTTATTTTGTTTTCTTCATATTTTTAATGCATTAAAGGCTTAAGTTCTCAAAACAATCATCACACCTTTCTTTAAAGGACTTCTCAAACTAGATTAAAAGTTAAATTTAGATTTTTAAAAACTTGATATTTAAAAACAAGTCTCTATGGTTCGACCCTATTCTTGCCACTATACAACTTTTCTAAAAAGATTTTAAAGTAAGATTAGGTTTTCATAACTTGTAGTGGTTTAAACAATGATGAATTTCTTCATGAATTTTGAACCGCGAATAGTTTTGGCGCCGTTGTCGGGGACTTGTAAAATTTTGGTTTTTGAAAATTAACATTTAATCTTTTTCTAGTTTTATATAAAAAATTTAAAAATTAAAAAATTTCATAAATTTTAAAAAATTTAAGTTCAAAATTCTTTTCTTTTTATTATTTTTCTTTTCCATAACTAAGATCTAAATTTCAAGCTTTTCTTTTTTCAGGGATATTGCATGAATGAGTGAAGATTTGCACAACTGGATGAAACTTGCTTACTTATGACATAGTCACATTGCTAAACTAAAATAAAAACAAAAATTGCTTGGTTAAGAGTCATCGAAAAGGTTAGTAATTTTTTAATTCTACCCACGAATCTCATGTTAGTGGGGTTTTGGAGGTGCTTATTGATTGACCTTGTGTCGCACTAGTGCATAATGCATAAAAAGATCTTAAGTGTTGTTCCCCTTCACATAAGGTCGGGATTTCATTACCCGTTCCTTGGCTCAAAATCACAATACATATAAGTTTTTCCAAGCTTAAACTAAATTTAAAATCAATTACAAACTTGACCATTAGGATTTTGAGCTCATTAAGTTGATCCATTTTGTGAATACTCCGGTGATTACTTTCAAGCTTGCGAGAGAGGGCTTTCTTATCTAGAACAGGCGACTTAGCCATTGCGGCAGTGCCTAGCCTGGAGAAAGGATCGAGGAACTCCCTTGTTTAAGAAAGGGTGGCTGAAATTAGTAAGCGTCCAGCTTGGCGGAGAACCGAATCGCTTGTTTGACGGCTTTAAACCGATCAGCCCACAATCTGTTCAACTCAGTTAGGAGCTGTCTAACTAAGAAGAAATTTATTTTCTTCATATTAGTGGTTAAAAAATTAATTACTTTCAAATTAAGTTCAAGATAAAGAAAATAATTAATTGAATTTGATTTGTTGAGTCATCTTGTGTGCAATCTTATCTAGGATTTAGAAAATCCTTCTTCGGGGCAGTACCCTGGTTCATGCAAAAGTGGGTTCTTGTTAAGGGTCGATTAGAATCCATTACTATTTCCAACCCTATCGACACAATGGGTGACACGAATCAAACCCAACAAATGACCTTAAGGGATTACATGTATCCTACAAGGTCCACCCAACCTTCCTGTATCACTTTACCGGCCCTTACGGCAAATTTTGAAATCAAATCCATATGATACAAATGCTTCTAGTTTTTCGAGGATTGACTAATGAGAAGCCATACCAACATGTTAGAAAATTTGAGCATATTTGTGGAACCATGAAGTATAATTAAATGACAGAGGAATCCCTAAAACTTAGGTTGTTCCCCTTCTCTCTAAAGAAAAGTTCTTTCTATCCAGCCTGGTTCAATTTCCACTTGGGTAGGTTTAGCTGAAGCATTTTATAGAAAGTTCTACTCTAAGCAGAAAATTGCTACCATACATCAAGCCCTCAACACCTTTCATCAATTACCAGAGGAGACATGTTTCACATATTTTGAAAGATTCAATGATCTTTTGCTTTAGTGACCTCACCACGGATTTGGAAAGATCCGTTTGATCCAAATGTTATATGATGTCTTAGACTACCCAACCAAGACCATGATTGAGTCCTTTTGCAATGGATCATTCACTAGTAAAACCACCAATGATGCATGATAATTTTTCGAAGTGGTGGCAGAAAACACATTAGAATGGGAACCTGTTGATGTTAAGCAACCACCACCACCACAACTACCACCAGCAAAAGTGGTATGTATAGAGTCAACCTTAATTTTGAGACTGATGCCAAAATGACATCAATTATGAGAAGACTTGAAGCCTTAGAGATGAGCAAGAGTACTCCAATCTTCGGTTCTCGAACCATCTAAGCCAGTGGTGTCTCCCGTTTGTTTCCTTTATGACAATTAAGACCACTTGGTTGAACAATGCCCCTGGTTGCCAATTATCAAAGAAGACTAAACAAATGTACTCAATACATTTCACAAGCCAACCCCAACAACAACCCATTCAGTGAAACGTACAATACGGGATGGCAAAACCATCCCAACCTTTCATGAAAGTCTTCTCACGGACAAGGATATGGTGGATCATCATCATTTCATTGACCATCTTCTAATAATCAGTTTCATAAGGGAAATCAATTTAATGCAACGCCGTCTGTCCCTTCATATGCCCCTCTCAATCAAAGAAAATCATCTTTAGAGGACACTCTCTAATAATTCATGCAGAGCCAAGACATAACTAATCAAACTTAAGCTCAAATATCTCACAATCAATATCAGGCGATAGCCCAGCTCGAAATTCAGATAGATCAGTTAGCTGCATCTGTTATGGAGAGGGAAAGGACATTTCTCTAGTCAAACTGTGACCAACCCGAGAGGACAACCTGCTCCTCAAAATACTCCTACAGGCCGGTTCGAAATTGGTTCTGGTTCAAACCGTGAGTCCAAGCCATCCACACTTTACGGTCGGGTAAGAAAGTCGACAACCAAGTCCAAGCTCCACCAAACAATTCTAATGTTGTCAAGGAAAATGAAAAAGAGAACCCAAAGGAGTCAACAAAGAAAGATGACCAGGTTGTTATTGACAATCAAGAGAAATCTTTTGTGCCCAAGGCCCCATTTCCTTAAAATCTTCAACTAACTAGGAAGAAAAATCACTGTGAGGGAATTTTGTATGTTTTCAAAAACGTCCAAATCAACATTCCCTTATTAGATGCCATCAATAAGATTTCTTCATATGCCAAGTTTCTAAAAGACCTAACCACTATCAAGAGGAAAAGTTATATGCCTCGTGGAGCTGCATTTGCTATAAGGACCCTGGGAGTCCTATAATTTCAACTAGGATAGGAGATCAGGTTAGGATCAGTGTCTACTAAATTTGGGGGTGAGTGTAAATCTTCTGTTGGAACGTATTTTTGATGATACATTTGTGAAGCCATATCAAATGGAGCTCTATCTCAAGCCTATTCAAGAGTTCTACATGATCAAGACTTCCCAAAGAGAGTTGATAATGATGTGTATTGTAATTGTTGATAGCATGTTAAAAGCCTTGAAACACACACACACACACATCATAGTCTATTAGTCGACTTATAGCCTTTTGTAGTCGACTTATACATGGTATAGTCGACTGTCAATTTCCCTAGTCGACTAGCTTTTTATCCTAAAAGATCCCAACTCTCTGTTCGTCACTATTAGTCGACTTAATAGTATACATAGTCGACTAATCTACTTGTATAGTCGACTTATAATTCTCTCTGGTCGATTAGTTTCAGTTTCCAGAAACTTGTCTTTTGATTTTATCTTGACCTAGTAGACTTGGTCCCAATACTAGTCGACTAACCCAGTGAAATTTACCAACCCTAATCGACTAACCCATATCTTAAGTCGACTAATGGTAGTTTCTGACTGTTGGACAATTTCTATTTTCTGGTGTTTCCTTCAACGTATCCAACGTTTAAATATTCAAAAAATGGACCTGATAACTACCCTAACTAACCATAGAGTTTAGCTATAAATAGGGTTGTTATCTTAGGTTTAATACACAATTTAAAAACCAATAGTTTTCTGACCAAAAACTCTGCCAAAATTCTGGTTCTCTGAAAACTATTTTTTCACTTTCTGTTTCTTCACCAAATTCTTACTCCAAAGTGAAGATTTCTGAAAGTCAACCTATAATAGCCCTTGTCCATGATCACATACTGAATCAAGGCTTATAAGAAAGTTTATAATCACTCAAAGGAAGCATTGTACAAGAGCATCTTCAGGTTGAAGAGAGTTTGTACAAGGTGTTGTGGTCTTCTTGGTTGTAAGAAGAGTTGTATACATTTGGCAAAGGGGATTTGTCAAGTGGGATACAAGGTGTTGATTTTGGGTGTACAAAGTCAAAGGATAAAGGAAAATCTCAAGCGGGTGGCTTGGGGACTGGATGTAGGTCACGAGGACCGAACCAGGATAAATCACTCATATCCACACTTGGCATGATTTCGGGACCAACAATTGGTATCAGAGCCCTGCATATCCAGTAAACAACATACAAGGATGGCAATGGAGTTCCCTTCGTCACAATTCAAAGAAAGACATTCTACACGACGTCCACCGCTATTTGACGGATCCAACTACAACTATTGGAAGTGTAAAATGAAGATCTACTTGCAATCGCTCAACTACAAACTTTGGAACATAGTAGAAGCACCATACACCAAGCCGACAACCAACTACACCTTTTGGAGTGATGATCAAAAGAAGAATGCGAACCATGATGCCAAAGCGATGAATGCTTTATTCTGTGCCTTAACCAAAGAAGAATTCAACCGTGTGTCAACAGCTACTTCTGCAAATCGAATTTGGCACACTCTTCAGGTAACACATGAGGCACAAATAAGGTTAAGGAGTCTAAAATTTCTGTTCTTTTTCACAGGTTTGAACTATTCAAAATGAAGGAGAATGAAACCATCTCAGAAATGGTTACAAGATTCACCGACATAACCAATTCCTTAGCATCCCTTGGAAAGGAATACACCCAAGTAGAAAAAGTTCGCAAGATCCTTCGTGCACTCACATCAGATTGGGAGAAGAAGACAACTGCAATAGAAGAAGCGAATGATCTCTCAACAAGGTCATTAGAAAACCTTTTGGTAATCTAATGGCATATGAAGTACAACTCGAAGACAGAAAGAAGGATGAACAACAATCTCTCTCAAAGAAGAAAGAACTTGCCTTCCATGCATCCTCAGACACGGACAATTCAGATGACGATGAAGAGGAGATGGCAATGCTTTCAAGAAAATACAGAAGATTCTTGAAGCAAGGTAAGTCTAAATATTTTAATTACAATAAAACAGGTCATATGCAGAAGGATTGCCCATTGCTCAAAAACAAAGGTAAATTCAAGAGCAAAAAGTTCAGAAAGAAGAAAGATTACCAAGCATCATGGGAGAATAGTGATTCCTCTTCCTCTGATGAAGAAGAAGCCACTGAACATGCCCACATCTGTTACATGGCGCTAGAAGAAGATGAGGTACAATATACTGAACTTTTAGATGCATTCCATGAATTATTCAATGATCTAAAGAATAAAAAATTAAGAATAAAGTTTTATTAAAGGAAAATGAAAAACTTTTCAAAGAAAATTCATGTTACGTCTCTCAAGTTTCTTCTATAAATTCTCAAAAAAATGATTTTGAAAAAGTGATATCATCATTGAAAAAAGATAAAGAAAAATCTCAAGCGTGTGGCTTGGGGACTGGATGTAGGTCACGAGGACCGAACCAGAATAAATCACTCGTGTTTGCGTTTGCTTAACTTTTCTGTGATTTATTTTCCTTATTGCAAGTGTTTTATTTCTTTAACACTAATATCCTTGTGTGAGTGTTGACAATGTATTTTAGATCCACACTTGGCATCATTTCGGGACCAACATTTTCTACCCTATTCTGTGTATAAACAATTAGGTTTAAGGGAGCTACAACCCACAAACCTTACATTGCTTCTAGCAAATAAGTCTGTTAGCGTGTCCAAAGGAATTATTGAGGATGTTATTTTGAAGATCGATGAATTCTATTACCCTGTAGACTTTGTTGTCTTAGACACTGAATCAGTGACAAATTTCAGTAATCACTCTCCTGTAATTTTGAAAGACCATTCCTTGTTACCGCTGATGCTGTCATTAGATGCAAGAATTGAGTTATGACCTTGTCATTTGGGAATATGACAGTTAAGCTGAATGTCTTTCACACTAGTTCCAAACCGCCTAAAATAGATGATCTTGAGGAGGTCAATATGATTGATATTTCGATCAATCACACCTTCGAGGAGTCTTGTTATGAAGACCCCTTGGAGAAATACTTGGCCCATTTTGAAAAGAACTTTGACATTGATGAGTCTATAGGAGGTCAACGCATTGTTAGACTCTGTTCCTATCATGGACACCAGTCCATGGAAACCCAAGGTAGGACTCTTGTCTGTGTCAACATCTATATCTGTTCCATCAATCATTGAGCTTTCCAAGTTGGAGCCTAAGTCTAGACTTTCCTTTGAAAAAAGAAAATTTGATTTGAGCATCTTCACTTTTGATGAGCCATTTAATAATCAATCTTTTGAAAATTGGGTTGAGGTCAATAAAACATATGAAAAAGATCAAGGTCAAGTAGACGATTTCAAAATTGACACACTTTTAGAGTCTACTGTTAGGCAGTAAAACCAGAAGGAATTGATTTCTCCTTTTGAATCTTTCATGGGATCCCAAATTAAGACGACCATTAAGGCATCTAATGTATCCCATGAATACTTCCCCAAATGTCAAGATCAACCCTTCCATTTGGATGGGAGTAAGTCCAGGATAGATGACGTGCTAGAAGATGTCAAATTTGTCAAAATTAACATTCCACTCCTAGATGTGATTAAACAATTGCCTACCTATGCCACATTACTCGAGAAATTTTGCACTCAAATTGGAAAATCTTGGACACATATTTCAACATTCTTGAATGCACCATTGTCCCGCTTCAAGGACCATGCAAGAAAACTGTTTAATTTTATGGTCCAACATCAGAAGGCCAAACATAGAGGTTGAGTGACATGTGATTGTGCCTGGTTGAAGATGTTAAACTTAGCGCTGCTGGAAAGCAACCCAGAGATGTTGTTTTTCTATAAAAAGTTTATTTTTCTTTCTTTTTTTTCCTTTCTAGAGTTTCTATTTCTTTTCTATAGGGAGATGTTTTTATCCAGATTTGGAGGTGTACTTTCATCTTTTTATTTACTTTTACCCCTAACTTATACGCTTAATGCATCTCCCAAGGTACTATCTACCCTCACCTTGTTCATTTTCAATGCTAGCACTTATCTTTCAATGTGTTTTTGAATTGCATCATGATCATATATTTTAACATTGAGGACAATGTCAAGTTTAGGTGTGGCGAAGGGTTTTAACATAGCTTTTTCTATTTATTTGTATATAAAAAAATATTTTCTTTTCTTTTAAAAATTTTTTGAAAAGAGAAATAATATTTTACCTATTTTTGTAAGAAATTAAGTTAATTTTAAGGAATAAGATAATAATAATTAGGACTCTTATACTTAGTAAAAATAAGATTAGTTGTTTGATTTCTAGGGTTAGAAAGATAAATTGAAAAAGTAATTTAGACTTGATTTTTACCTCGATGAAATATGCATCTTTTATACGCTTACACACTTAGGGTTCATTCTTATGCCTTATAAAAAAATAATAATAATAAAAGGAAAAAAGAATATATATACATATATCAAAAATTCTCTGATTATGCTAGGTATTTATGCCTCATAAAGCGTAAGTATTCAAGCCTAAAAGTGGTTCATATAATAAATAAAATACTTAGTTTTGTGTCCTTATTTGCTTGAATTCTTAAGCCTATGGGGTGTTTTCTCACCCAGTGCCCTAAGACCATCCAATTTGAGAGTCACCGATCTAAGGCTCATCACTTGGACAGATTAGAAAAACTAATAAAACTAAGAGATAATACCGTCAAAAATATAAAAATAAGGCATAAGAGTTAAAGTTAAAGAACCCTTAGTCAAAATATTTATGATTACAAGATGCATATGACTTAGGTTAAAATAATAGATCAGATGAGAATACAATTTTATTCTTAATCTTGAATGATAACAAATCTTTGAATAGAGACTAAGTCCAGGGATGAATAGTTCGGTGCTCCTATAACTTATAAATTACTTAATTCTTATAAAAACACTTCAAAATATATTTTGAAAATACTAACAATTTATTTCTATCTGTATTTTGTGGGTGTAATCCACTGAAAATTCTCACGAGACAAAACTCCTCTAGGGGTAACCTAGAGGTTTAACGGCTTATTGCACGTGCTTAGTGCAACTATGATTCCTACCAAAGTGAGTTAGGTTAGGTCAGTTAGTCTTGCTCTTTGTTTTGCTCGAGGACAAGCAAAAGATAGGTGTGAGAGTGTGTTTGGACAGATATATTATATAATTGTTACTGCATTCCTACATTTATTCTGTAATAATTCCTATAACTCACTTTTCTTAATGTCTAAATTCATGCAGGATATGATAGAGAAAAGATAAGTACAAATCTTGGCCAAATAAATTAGATTCTTGAAAAAAATTAAATCACCAATTGAAGATAAAACAAATTAACAAGGATCGATTCAAAACCAAAGGATCTAGAAGCCATCTTATTTGAAAACTGGATATATCAGATAAGATAATACCATCAAACTACAAAAGAAAAAAGATTTTTGAAGACCCAATCGGTTTCATTGAAGATAAATGGATAGAGAGAAGATCAACGAATGAGATGAAACAAGCATAATTGGAGATAAGGAGGAAATACAAGTAAATTCGGAGTTCTAAATCAATTTAGACTCGGATTCAGACTGTATACATTTTAGTATTTTAATCATAACTTTCGTTACCAAAACTCAAATCTAATGATTTAAGATGATCTAGAAAGAAGACTTAAAGAGCTACAATTCTTATATTAATCACTATTTTCAAATATATTATTTGATTAGTAATATTCAGCAATCAGCATTCCAATAAGCTGCAGATCAGAATTGAATTTTCACATAAAATTCTGGATAAATCAAATTAAGGTTGAATATAAAGGTAGGATTCTAATTCAGAAACAGCTTGCTCTGCAAGTCAAGATAAAGGATATTATTTTTAACCCAGAGTTTAAATTTCAATTTTGAAGAAATATGTCTTGATGAGTGTACAACTTCTATTAGAAGTTTATCAACTACTTCTACTATAAATAGAGAGGTAGAACATAGGAAAAATCTTATCTTACACCAGAGGGCTGTAAAGGCTATGTGAAGGAAAGAAGTGTGTGTTAATAATGCGAGAATAGAGAGTTTATAACAACAATTCATGAATGAAATTCAGAGTTCTTCTACAAGATCGTGCACCATTTTCAGTCTAAGATTTCTCTGCTCCTCTCTTTATTTTTTTTTATGCGATTCTCTTTTTAATTGCATGTTTTATTTTATGAATTCATCAATAATCTTATACATGTTCTTGCTTCTTTTTTTTGCTAATTATTTGTGTCTTCAACATCGATCAGAGGAGGGAGACGTTAAGGCGACAACAAGGAACCAAGGCTTGCATCGATTTTGGGTTTTATCTTTTCTCCCCTTCTTGTTGCCCTTCTTCTTCCATCATCTTAATTATTTAGTCTTCGCACAAGGTTAACATTTCTTTTATTTTTGTTTTATTCATATTTTGAATGCATTAAAGACTTAAGTTCTCAAAACAATCAGCACACCTATCTTTAAAGGACTTCTCAAACTAGATTATGAGTTAAGTTTAGATTTATTAAAAACTAATTTTTTAGAAACAAGTCTCTATTGATTCGACCATATTCTTGCCACTATACAATTTTCATAAAAAAAATTTCAAAGTAAGATTAGGTTTTCATAACTTGTACGTGGTTTAAACAACGATGGATATCTTCATGAATTCCGAACCGCGAACAACATGAATAGAATCTACCATGAATACTGGAGTAGTAACATAGAACTAACACAAAATAATAAGATTAGATCTTCATAATAATTGCCTACATCAACGCCCTAGCTATGAAGATTTAACTCATGATAAAGAAATTATAAAGTAAAACAATAAACATGATTTCTATCTTCATATAGTAATTAAAAGAGAAAAGGAAGGATAATATCAATTTGAGGATCACATCTAATCCTTAACTGTCGCTTCTTCTCCGATCTTCTTCTTCTAAAGCACCAGAATTTCTTCTCCAAAAGCCAAATTTTTTATAAGAAAAAGAGAAACTAAAATCTAAATTACAAAGCTTGTTTCTATACTTTGATTGATGAGATTATCAGGTTACAAGAGATTGCAGCGGTTTGTATAGACCTTAGAGCCAATTACAATTAGGAACATATTAGGGCTTCTAAACCTACTTCAATTTAGTATGGAAATCTAATTCTGAATTGATCTACAAACAATTAGTGTTGATTGCTGAATACGACTCGACAAACCACTGAATTAGGAACAATGTCAATAGAAGAATTATAGCTCATTAAGTCTTCTTGATGTTAGCATCTTGAATCATCTGCTTTTTCATCTCTTTTGCTCTTTGACTTCTACATAAACATAAAGAAAAGCATCCATGCAATATTAAATGTGTAACGAAAGAGGTATAAAAGTGATACAATATATAGATGATAATCATAATTATTAGGACACCTCTTAAATCCCATATTGCGGTGTGTTGGCATGATAAAGACGTCCTCAATGAACTAATTACTTAGGCCCTGTACACGACGTAACTTAATAACAACAATGATGATATTAGGAACGTGTGTTATTTGGTCACTTCCTCATTCGGCTAATGGTACCCATATATCATATTCGAATGAGTTCTACTAGAGTAAGGGCTCTAATATGGACTACCAGTGGTATGGGATACTGGAAAGAGAATGATTAAAATATCAGGCAATACTGATTATTATTATTGTATAACTCAAAATGCAACATGTTAATTTACTTGTAGATACGACTTGCTATTGTATTATAGTCCTCCAGTCCATGTTTGTACGGCTTGAGTTGGACATATTGTTTTACTATGTATTATTGCTTGTACACGCCATTTGGCTGACTCATTGTTGTACTCAAGTATAATTGCCTGTGCACGCCACTTGGCTTCATTTTATGTACTCGTTGGATTACCTTCTGACAACCCAAAACCTGCATGTCCAGATCCCGTAGAGTGGAATGAAGTGGACCTTTAGTAGAGGACCGGGCTTTCCTTGTGGATCATAGTTCATCTCCAATCTGCCCTCTCTTGACGAGCTTGGGAGATTTCTTTTCGCAGCTCGTGAGCATGTACCAGTCTTTTCTTGTCTTGTAATCTTACTTGCGCCTTCTTGTGATGTAATATTCATATGATACTTAAGTCACACCCTATGATAACTATGTACTTGTACCCCTTTTCTATTGGAATGTATATTACTATTGTGCTTTCATACTCTGAATCTTGACTATACTGATGCTTAGCGTACATACGTGGGGGTATACTAGCCTACAGTATATACATCACAGTAACGTCACCGTACGCTCTGGGATGGGGCATTACAATAGTATAGAGGACTGCGACTATGATCACAATCCTTACAAAAAAAAAATGTCTTATTTCTAAGTACTGTGACTATAATATCAGTCCTCACAAAATGATCACAACCCTGTTACTGAGGACTCCGATCATGATCGCAGTCCTCATAAAATGCATTATTTATGAGGGCTGCGATCATTGCGGTCATGATCTCAGTCCTCACAAAAATATCATGTTTTTGAGGCTTTATAAATTGCGATCTTGATTGTAGTTCTCTTTATTAGGATTGCGACTATGATCGCAGTATTCACAAAAATATCTTATATTTGAGTCTTTATGAGGATTACAACTGTGATCATAGTCCTAAAAGAGAACTGTGGTTGCAGTCCTCACAAAATGCACTATTTTTGAGTTTTGTGAAGACTGCGATCATGGTCGCATTCCTCTTTATTAGGACTGCGACAAGGATTGCAGTCCTCATAAAATGTCCTATTTCTGAGTCAATTCTCACAGAGGACTGCGATCATGAGTCAAAATCCTCATATCAACATTGTTATCATCAGCAGACTCCTGTCCACTGGCATCGAATGATTCCTAATATTTTTTCAGATCTAAACACAAACAAAACTCAACGCGAGGATGAATAAACGAAATCTAGAAAAGATTGATCTCAAAAAAATTCCAGGGGTGGAGCCCCGTACCCCAGGAGGGGGCTCACTCGAATAACTCTACGTCAGGGTCAAGGTTGAGGGAAGAGAAACGTCGAGGGTGATGGGGAAGGGTAAAAGAGGAAATAAAAATACATAAAAAAATGGTGGTTGAAAAAATCAGTTTATGCTGACGCAAATGAGGCTATAGTGAACAAACTTGTGAAGCTCAGTTTTTTTCCTAATTATGAAGCGAAGTATGTGGCTGTAGCAAAATCTTCCTTACATTTTCCCTAATTATTTATTTTGGTTTCTTTCCATAATTTTCAAAATGTTCTATTTTTATTTTTAAAATAATTATCTTTTCGTTTTTCAAATTATTTCTTTACTTTTTCCAACATTGTTTATATGTATTTATTTACAAAGATTTTTATACTTATTTGATACTTTAATTTTTATATACATGTTCTAAACATTTTATTTTCTTTATTATTGTATTTTATATTATTTTATTTATCCTCATATTCAAAGAATTTTTTGCTCTTTTTTATAGAATTTTGTCTTCCTTTTTATTTTAAAGATTTTTTGGCATTTTTTGTTTTATTTTCTTTATTTCTTTCTTTGTTTGTGAATTTTTGCAAACTTTTTCTTTTCAATCACATTTCTATATTTTTATTATTTTCTAATTTTATTTAAATTTTTGTTATTTCTACTTTATTTTTTTAGTCAATTCTCTTTTTAAATTTTTTTGTGGATTTTTCTTCTTTCAAAAAATCTTTATTTTCTTTTACTTTAGTTCTACCTTCATCTGTTTCTAGATTTTTTATTTTTTTGGTTGAGGCCTGCTTTGAAGGCGAGAAGGATCGGTTGTTCTCTTACTTTCTATGCAGTTTTCTTTTTGATTCTCTGAATACAGGGAAGGAAATAAGGATTGGATGATTATGAGCCGAAGCACTGTTGAAATGGAAAGGCGCCAGAAGAATTCTTTCTTGGCCATTTTGTTTCAAAAGAGGAAAAGGTAGGTAAACAAGTGTTGATTGATGCCAGCTTGAGTCACAGACATGTTCGGTGGATGTAAAATACTAGTAGGCAAAGTAAATTTTCATATTATTCGCTGAGTTAACAGTGAAGGTTTTTTCTATTTTATCGATAATACAGGCTTTGTCAAAGTCTTCATCAACTGATGGTTTAGCTGTTGGTTGCTAGAAGTATCTTTAACATTAAAGATGTTAAATTTATAAACTAACTGATGCTTTATAGTCATCAAAGTTGTTCTCTGGAAGCATCTTTCTCACCAAGTTGAGAAAGACTTGTATAGACCAGATTGCTATGACAGAATGATTTGTCTTTCTAATCAAAGCTTGAATTATTCGCTCAATTAGCAGCCCTATGAATTGTTGGTTACGTAACATTATATTGGGGTTTCTTTCACATGGATCACATATTTCACATGAGTCACATGTTATTATTGATATCTTTTTCATTCAATAACATTTCAATATTTTTATTATTTTATTATATTATTTATATTTCTATTCTTTCTGCTTTATTTATTTTTAGTTAGATCTCTTTTTAAATTA
Source organism: Agave tequilana (assembly GCA_038442645.1). Classification (NCBI taxonomy): domain Eukaryota; kingdom Viridiplantae; phylum Streptophyta; class Magnoliopsida; order Asparagales; family Asparagaceae; genus Agave; species Agave tequilana. Next base: position 81,744 of record JAVJIF010016016.1, on the reverse strand, counting down.
TTTCTAGATTTTTCTTCTTTCAAAAATTCTTTGTTTCTTTTATTTTAGTTCAACCTTCATCTGTTTCTAGATTTTTTTTATTTTTTTGGTTACATTCTTTTATTCTCTTTCATTAGAGGCCCGCTTTGAAGGAGAAAAGGGTTGTTCTCTAACTTTGTATGTGACTTTCTTTCCAATTCTCTGAATAGATGCAAGGAAATAAGGATTGGATGATTATGAGCAGAAGCACTGTTGAAATGGAAAGGCGCCAGAAGAATTCTTTCTTAGCCATTTTGTTTCAGAAGAGGAAAGGCTAAGTAAACAAGTGTTGATTGATACGATCTTGAGTCAGAGACTTGTTGGGTGGATGTAAAATACTAGTAGGCTAAGTAATTTTCGTATTATTGGGTGACTCGACAGTGAATGTCATTTCTCTTTTGTCAACAATATAGGCTTTATCAAAGTCTTCATCAACTGATGGTTCACCTATTGGTCGCTAGACGTATCTTTCACATTAAAGTTGATAAATTTCTACACTAACTAATACTTTATAGTCAATTATCAGCAAATAAATTCTCTAGAAGCGTCTTACTCATCAAAATTGAGAAAGACTTGTATGGCCCAGATTGCTGTGACAGAAAGACTTGTCTTTCTAATCAAATCTTGATTTATTCGCTCAATTAGCAGCCCTATGAATGGTTGGTTACGTTACATTATATTGGGGTTTCTTTCACATGGATCACATATTTCACATGAGTCACGTGTTATTATTGATATCTCTTACATTTAATTACATTTCTATATTTTTATTATTTTATTATTTTATTTATATTTCTATTCTTTCTACTTTATTTTTTTTTAGTTAGATCTCTTTTTAAATTATTTCTGGATTTTTCTTCTTTCAAAAATTCTTTGTTTTCTTTTATTTTAGTTCTACCTTCATCTGTTTCTAGATTTTTTTTTTTTTGGTTACATTCTATTATTCACTTTCATTAGAGGCCCGCTTTGAAGGAGAGAAGGGTTGTTCTCTAACTTCGTATGCAGCTTTCTTTCCAATTCTCTGAATAGAGGCAAGGAAATAAGGATTGGATGATTATGAACTGAAGCACTGTTGAAATTGAAAGCCTCCAGAAGAATTATTTCTTGGCCATTTTGTTTCAAAAGAGGAAAGGGTAAGTAAACAAGTGTTGATTGATATGATCTTGAGTCAGAGACATGTTGGGTGGATGTAAAATACTAGTAGGCGAAGTAAATTTTCGTATTATTGGCTGACTCAACAGTGAATGTCTTTTCTCTTTGTCGATAATATAGCCTTTGCCAAAGTCTTCATCAACTGATGGTTAACCTGTTGGTCGGTAGACGTATCTTTCACATTAAAGATGTTAAATTTCTACACTAACTGATACTTTATAGTCTATTATCAGCAAATAAATTCTCTAGAAGCGTCTTACTCATCAAAGTTGAGAAAGACTTGTATGTCCAGATTGCTGTGACAGAAAGACTTGTCTTTCTAATCAAAGCTCAACTTATTCGCTCAATTAGCAGCCCTATGAATGGTTGGTTAGTTAACATTATATTGGAGTTTCTTTCACATGGATCACATATTTCACATGAGTCACGTGTTATTATTGATATTATTGATATATCTTACATTCAATTACATTTCTACATTTTTATTATTTTATTATTTTATTTATATTTCTATTCTTTCTACTTTATTTATTTTTAGCTAGATCTCTTTTTCAATTATTTCTGGATTTTTCTTCTTTCAAAAATTTTTTGTATTATTTTATTTTAGTTCTACCTTCATCTATTTCTAGATATTTTTTTTTTTGGTTACATTCGATTATTCACTTTCATTAGAGGCCCACTTTGAAGGAGAGAAGGGTTGATCTCTAACTTTGCATGCAACTTTCTTTCCAATTCTCTGAATAGAGGCAAGGAAATAAGGATTGAAAGATTATAAGCTGAAGCACTGTTGAAATGGAATGGTGCCAGAAGAATTCTTTCTTGGCCATTTTGTTTCAGAAGAGGAAAGGGAAAGTAAACAAGTGTTGATTGATACGATCTTGAGTCAGAGACATGTTGGGTGGATGTAAAATACTAGTAGGCTAAGTAAATTTTTGTATTATTGGCTGACTCAACAGTGAATGTCTTTTCTCTTTTGTCGATAATATAGGCTTTGTCAAAGTCTTCATCAACTGATGGTTAACCTGTTGGTCGCTAGACGTATCTTTCACATTAAAGATATTAAATTTCTACACTAACTGATACTTTATAATTAATTATTAGCAAATAAGTTCTCTAGAAGCGTCTTACTCATCAAAGTTAAGAAAGACTTGTATGGCCCAGATTGCTGTGACAGAAAGACTTGTTTTTATAATCAAAGCTCGACTTATTCGCTCAATTAGCAGCCCTATGAATGGTTGGTTACGTAACATCATATTGGGGTTTCGTTCACATGGATCACATATTTCGCATGAGTCACGTGTTATTATTGATATCTCTTACATTCAATTACATTTCTATATTTTTATTATTTTATTATTTATTTATATTTCTGTTCTTTCTACTTTATTTATTTTTAGTTAGATCTCTTTTTAAATTATTTATGGATTTTTCTTCTTTCAAAAATTCTTTGTTTTCTTTTATTTTAGTTCTACTTTCATCTATTTCTAGATTTTTTATTTTTTTGGTTACATTCTATTATTCTCTTTCATTAGAGGCCTGCTTTGAAGGAGAGAAGGGTTGTTCTCTAACTTTGTATGCAGCTTTCATTCCAATTCTCTGAATAGAGGCAAGGAAATAAGGATTGGATGATTATTAGGTGAAGCACTGTTGAAATGGAAAGGCGCCAGAAGAATTCTTTCTTGGCCATTTTGTTTTAGAAGAGAAAGGGTAAGTAAAAAAGTGTTGATTGATACGATCTTGAGTCAGAGACATGTTGGGTGGATGTAAATACTAGTAGGCTAAGTAAATTTTTGTATTATTGGCTGACTCAACAGTGAATGTCTTTTCTCTTTTGTCGATAATATAGGCTTTGTCAAAGTCTTCATCAACTGATGGTTAACCTGTTGGTCGCTAGACGTATCTTTCACATTAAAGATATTAAATTTCTACACTAACTGATACTTTATAATTAATTATCAGCAAATAAGTTCTCTAGAAGCGTCTTACTCATCAAAGTTGAGAAAGACTTGTATGGCCCAGATTGCTATGACAGAAAGACTTGTTTTTATAATCAAAGCTCGACTTATTCGCTCAATTAGCAGCCCTATGAATGGTTGGTTACGTAACATTATATTGGGGTTTCTTTCACATGGATCACATATTTCGCATGAGTCACGTGTTATTATTGATATCTCTTATATTCAATTACATTTCTATATTTTTATTATTTAATTTATATTTCTATTCTTTCTACTTAATTTATTTTTAGTTAGATCTCTTTTTAAATTATTTCTGGATTTTTCTTCTTTCAAAAATTCTTTGTTTTCTTTTATTTTAGTTCTACCTTCATCTGTTTCTAGATTTTTTATTTTTTTGGTTACATTCTATTATTCTCTTTCATTAGAGGCCCGCTTTGAAGGAGAGAAGGGTTGTTCTCTAACTTTGTATGCGGCTTTCATTCCAATTCTCTGAATAGAGGCAAGGAAATAAGGATTGGATGATTATTAGCTGAAGCACTGTTGAAATGGAAAGGCGCTAGAAGAATTCTTTCTTGGTCATTTTGTTTCAAAAGAGGAAAGGGTAAGTAAACAAGTGTTGATTGATACGATCTTGAGTCAGAGACATGTTGGGTGGATGTAAAATATTAGCAGGCTAAGTAAATTTTTGTATTATTGGCTGACTCAACAGTGAATGTCTTTTCTCTTTTGTCGATAATATAGGCTTTGTCAAAGTCTTCATCAACTGATGGTTAACCTGTTGGTCGCTAGACGTATCTTTCACATTAAAGATATTAAATTTCTACACTAACTGATACTTTATAATTAATTATTAGCAAATAAGTTCTCTAGAAGCGTCTTACTCATCAAAGTTAAGAAAGACTTGTATGGCCCAGATTGCTGTGACAGAAAGACTTGTTTTTATAATCAAAGCTCGACTTATTCGCTCAATTAGCAGCCCTATGAATGGTTGGTTACGTAACATCATATTGGGGTTTCGTTCACATGGATCACATATTTCGCATGAGTCACGTGTTATTATTGATATCTCTTACATTCAATTACATTTCTATATTTTTATTATTTTATTATTTTATTTATATTTCTGTTCTTTCTACTTTATTTATTTTTAGTTAGATCTCTTTTTAAATTATTTATGGATTTTTCTTCTTTCAAAAATTCTTTGTTTTCTTTTATTTTAGTTCTACTTTCATCTATTTCTAGATTTTTTATTTTTTGGTTACATTCTATTATTCTCTTTCATTAGAGGCCTGCTTTGAAGGAGAGAAGGGTTGTTCTCTAACTTTGTATGCAGCTTTCATTCCAATTCTCTGAATAGAGGCAAGGAAATAAGGATTGGATGATTATTAGGTGAAGCACTGTTGAAATGGAAAGGCGCCAGAAGAATTCTTTCTTGGCCATTTTGTTTTAGAAGAGAAAGGGTAAGTAAAAAAGTGTTGATTGATACGATCTTGAGTCAGAGACATGTTGGGTGGATGTAAATACTAGTAGGCTAAGTAAATTTTTGTATTATTGGCTGACTCAACAGTGAATGTCTTTTCTCTTTTGTCGATAATATAGGCTTTGTCAAAGTCTTCATCAACTGATGGTTAACCTGTTGGTCGCTAGACGTATCTTTCACATTAAAGATATTAAATTTCTACACTAACTGATACTTTATAATTAATTATCAGCAAATAAGTTCTCTAGAAGCGTCTTACTCATCAAAGTTGAGAAAGACTTGTATGGCCCAGATTGCTATGACAGAAAGACTTGTTTTTATAATCAAAGCTCGACTTATTCGCTCAATTAGCAGCCCTATGAATGGTTGGTTACGTAACATTATATTGGGGTTTCTTTCACATGGATCACATATTTCGCATGAGTCACGTGTTATTATTGATATCTCTTATATTCAATTACATTTCTATATTTTTATTATTTAATTTATATTTCTATTCTTTCTACTTAATTTATTTTTAGTTAGATCTCTTTTTAAATTATTTCTGGATTTTTCTTCTTTCAAAAATTCTTTGTTTTCTTTTATTTTAGTTCTACCTTCATCTGTTTCTAGATTTTTTATTTTTTTGGTTACATTCTATTATTCTCTTTCATTAGAGGCCCGCTTTGAAGGAGAGAAGGGTTGTTCTCTAACTTTGTATGCGGCTTTCATTCCAATTCTCTGAATAGAGGCAAGGAAATAAGGATTGGATGATTATTAGCTGAAGCACTGTTGAAATGGAAAGGCGCTAGAAGAATTCTTTCTTGGTCATTTTGTTTCAAAAGAGGAAAGGGTAAGTAAACAAGTGTTGATTGATACGATCTTGAGTCAGAGACATGTTGGGTGGATGTAAAATATTAGCAGGCTAAGTAAATTTTTGTATTATTGGCTGACTCAACAGTGAATGTCTTTTCTCTTTTGTCGATAATATAGGCTTTGTCAAAGTCTTCATCAACTGATGGTTAACCTGTTGGTCGCTAGACGTATATTTCACATTAAAGATATTAAATTTCTACACTAACTGATACTTTATAATCAATTATCAGCAAATAAGTTCTCTAGAAGCGTCTTACTCATCAAAGTTGAGAAAGACTTGTATGGCCCAGATTGCTGTGACAGAAAGACTTGTTTTTATAATCAAAGCTCGACTTATTCGCTCAATTAGCAGCCCTATGAATGGTTGGTTACGTAACATTATATTGGGGTTTCTTTCACATGATCACATATTTCGCATAAGTCACGTGTTATTATTGATATCTCTTACATTCAATTACATTTCTATATTTTTATTATTTTATTATTTTATCTATATTTCTATTCTTTCTACTTTATTTATTTTTAGTTAGATCTCTTTTTAAATTATTTCTGGATTTTTCTTCTTTCAAAAATTCTTTGTTTTCTTTTATTTTAGTTCTACCTTCATTTGTTTCTAGATATTTTATTTTTTTGGTTACATTCTATTATTCTCTTTCATTAGAGGCCTGCTTTGAAGGAGAGAAGGGTTGTTCTCTAACTTTGTATGCAGCTTTCATTCCAATTCTCTGAATAGAGGCAAGGAAATAAGGATTGGATGATTATTAGCTGAAGCACTGTTGAAATGGAAAGGCGCCAGAAGAATTCTTTCTTGGCCATTTTGTTTCAGAAGAGGAAAGGGTAAGTAAACAAGTGTTGATTGATACGATCTTGAGTTAGAGACATGTTGGGTGGATGTAAAATACTAGTTGGCTAAGTAAATTCTTGTATTATTGGCTGACTCAACAGTGAATGTCTTTTCTCTTTTGTCGATAATATAGGCTTTGTCAAAGTCTTCATCAACTGATGGTTAACCTGTTGGTCGCTAGACGTATGTTTCACATTAAAGATATTAAATTTCTACACTAACTGATACTTTATAATTAATTATCAGCAAATAAGTTCTCTAGAAGCGTCTTACTCATCAAAGTTGAGAAAGACTTGTATGGCCCAGACTGCTGTGACAGAAAGACTTGTTTTTATAATCAAAGCTCGACTATTCGCTCAATTAGCAGCCCTATGAATGGTTGGTTATGTAACATTATATTGGGGTTTCTTTCACATGGATCACATATTTCGCATGAGTCACGTGTTATTATTGATATCTCTTACATTCAATTACATTTCTATATTTTTATTATTTTATTATTTTATTTATATTTCTATTCTTTCTACTTTATTTATTTTTAGTTAGATCTCTTTTTAAATTCTTTCTGGATTTTTCTTCTTTCAAAAATTCTTTGTTCTTAGGGCGTCCTTTCCTTGCTATAGCCAATGCCATAATTAACTGTAGAAATGGGTCCATGCGATTGACCTTTGGAGATATGACGAAGGAAGTCAATGTCTTCAATCTTAGAAGACAACCTAGGAATGTCAATGATCAGACTTTTGAGGTCAATTTCATTGAAAATCTGGCCAGTGAGCATGAGGAAAGCATGAAAATAGAAACAGAGGCAGAGTTTGATCTGACATCTGAGGATTTTAATTTTGACCAGATTGTAGATTCGGCAGTGGATTGGGCGTTCAGCCCAAGTGTACCTCATCACGGGAATGAAAGTCTAGATATTACCTCCAATAAAGCAACACCTTCCCTAGAGCTAAAAACCTTACCTGAACACCTCAAGTACGCCTACCGGGCGGAAGAGAAACCTGCCAGTCATCATAGCATCCCACCTGACTGAGCAACAAGAGGACAACTTAATGTCTATTCTGAAAAAAACATAGGGATGCCATTGGATGGACGATGAAGGGTATCAAAGGGATAAGTCCAGCCATAGTGCAACATAGAATTCATTTAACCGATGAAGCAACCCCAGGAGGGACCCACAATGCAGGCTTAACCTACTCATGCAAGAGGCAGTTAAAGCGAAAATATTGAAACTATTAGATAATGGGATCATTTATCCTATTTCTGATAGCCAATGGGTTAGCCATGTTCATGCGATCCCAAAGAAAGCTGGCTTTACGGTGATTGAAAATGAGGAAAAAGAGTTGGTACAAACAAGACTGCCTACCAAGGTTCGTGTTTGTATCGACTATAGAAAGTTGAACGCAGCTACCCGTAAAGACCACTTCCCGCTACCCTTCATCGACCAAATGCTTGAACGCTTGGTTGGACATGAATACTACTGCTTCCTTGATGGGTACTCGGGATACAATCAAATCCCCATTGCTGCAGAGACCAGGAAAAAACTACGTTCACCTGTCCATTCGGAACCTTCGCTTATCGACGCATATCCTTTAGATTATGCAACGCTCCTGCGATATTCCAACGGTGCATGCTCAGTTTGTTCTCTGACATGATGGAACATTTTCTTGAGATTTTCATGGATGACTTCTCCATCTACGGAGATTCATTTGATCAGTGTCTTCATCACCTAGAGTTAGTTCTGCAAAGATGCAAGGAGAAGAATCTAACTCTAAACTGGGAGAAATGTCACTTCAGGTGAGACAGGGGATTGTCTTAGGCCATGAGATTTCTAGGAGAGGCATAGAAGTGGACAGGCTAAAGTAGAAGTGATTGCTAAGCTTTCACCACCCAAAAGCATCAAGGATATTATATCCTTTCTAGGGCATGCTGGGTTCTACTGACGGTTCATTAAGGATTTTTAGCAAAATCGCTAGGCCTTTAACCAACCTGCTCGCAAAGGACGTGCCCTTTGATTTTAATGATGAATGTTTCAAGTCATGGGAGAAGCTTAAGCAAGAACTTATTTCTGCGCCTATTATTTCTGCTCCTAATTGTGTCCAACCATTTGAAATCATGTGCGATGCCTCTAATTTTGCTATTGGCGCTGTTCTAGGACAGCGCATCGACAATAAGCAGAACGTGATTTATTACTCGAGTAGGACTTTGAATGACGCCCAACAGAATTATATAACGACTGAGAAGGAATTCTTGGTCGTTGTCTTTACGGTAGAAAAATTTTTGCCATACTTATTGATTTGTCACATATATTGCATTTAAATTGTCACTTTACCACACTTGTTAGCTAATAAATTCTATTAATAAGTTTTCTTTTTCTTTGCTAAATGTAGGCCCAAGTGCTTAAAGAAAGAAAGGAGAAACAAGCCCAAAAGCCGACCAAATTCTGAATTAATTCAGAATAAATTCGAAATGAAGAAACCTGGGCTAAATCTTGGCAAATCAAGAGGTTGAGAAAAATCCTCCCTGAATCGAGCGATTGAAGCCACAAAATCAAGACTGTTTTGTCAACAGTTTGGAGCAGAAACTAGAAAACCAGCAGCATATACGGGCCAAACACCAAACCAGCAACCTGCCCCCCTTGGGTGTGGCCACCTGGCCACACCAGGGCCGCGAAAACGCAGTCCAAGCCGCGTTTCTACAGCCAAACAGAAGTTGTTGGGGGAGTGTTTGCTCCCCCAATCTTCCCGGGATCCTACTCGTTTGGTTTTTGGCTATAAATATGGGTTTCAGCAAAGAAAAATGCAGCGAAGACTAGGATTAAGTTTTGTATTTATTATCTTAGGATTTAGGCTCTTTGTTACCTAGAACGAAAGTTGTAATCTTGCTTTTTAATTTGTAGTCCAGTATCAAAATTTGTGAGAGAGAGGACTGAGAGCTTGTACTTGAAGATTGAAGTGACAGCAATACAAAAGTCGAGCCAAGTTTTCTTCCACTTGCAGTACGGTATGGTTTGCATAATGTTTATGTTGTCTTCGTTATTTTCTATGAATCACTAAACGTTTTTCTGGGCTAGCTATTGAACTCTCTCTTGTTCTTCTTCTCTTCTGTTTTTAAAAAGAAAAAGACCCGATGACTCATATGCATGCCTCACTTAAAAGCCTTTCTTTTTGAAAGTGTTCTTGAAGGCACATGAGGATGGGTATTGATGGTTGAATTCAAAACTCTTTCACGAACATGTCTTGAATCGTTTTAATTCATTCTTGCTTCTTCGCGCTTGATGTTTTAATATTCGATTCTAACGATTTCTTGAAGAAATAGACTCAACTCTTCTAACTGTCTTATGTGCTTTACTTAAATCTTTCTAAAAATCAACTTTAAGTTTTGCAAATGATCACTTGAGGGACTTAACATTTTAAGAGAAGAATGAACAATTGAGTAGTGAGATAGTGAGCCCAGACTTTCTTTATTATTACAAACAACAAAATAATTTCTAAGCTTTCTAAATCACCTTCTCCAAAACCTTTTCTAAAAGTTGCAATTTTTCTTTCATTCATCTCTTTCTTTCCATTCTCTTTTTCATAAAAAACGAACACAACTCCTTGTTTCTAAACGATTCACTGAAAAGCTTCCATCGCATCCCTCCTTGTGGACACGACCCGTTAGCCACAAGCTACACGGTATATTCTTAAACTTTTTTGATTGTGTCTTTCTTTTAGCAATCAATTTTTGGCGCCGTTGCCGGGGAGGGAACGGTGTAGTTGTTTTACAAGTTTTGTGTGTTGTTTCAGGGACTTGAAGATCAAGATTTAGCAATCAAGCTTTGCCAAGAAGACTTGCAAATTCTGTGCCCCTACTCTCAAAAGTAGGAAACAGAATTTCAAGAAATTGCTTTGCAAAATCTAAAAAATTCATTGGACTACTAAAAACTTTTTTTTTGCAGGACATATTGCTCGCAAAAATTTCAGTTTTTATATGTCATATTTGTGCTATTTCTGCTATCCAACATCCCTGTTTTAAGTCAACAGTAAAACACTTGTTGAAAAGTTAAAAAAATTGATTAGACATTTGCATTCTAGGCACGAGTCTTTTCAATTCCTTTACTTTACTGTTGAAGAGAGCTGGAGACAAGGTATGTATGCATAGCATATAGTTTAGGAAACATTCTTGGGTGAAATTTGCTTTTGAATGCTACTTTTCTATATCTTGCACACTTTGCACAAATAAATTCTAAGGGCAAAAATCCAAGTCAAGATAAGGTGGGAAGTCATTACCCTCCTTAGCCTACAAACCATCTCCAAGCACTCACAAACCTAAGCCTAAATAAAATCTGATAGACGTTGGCCTTAGGGACATCTGAAACTCACTAGGAGATTATCCTAAAGAGGGAAGGTGTTGGAAATTGACTCCTACCAAATCAGTGTCTAGGAAGGAGATTGAGGGCCGAAAGCCCAAAGATTGGTGGTTATTTAATTAAGGAACGTCTTTGACGGAAAACCTCCCACCAATCTTGCCCTGACCTGACTGATTAGCTTGTGGTCAGAGTCTACATTCTACCTCTTGTGGACAATCAACCAGTTAGGAGTTGTCTAGGTCGAGGTTACCTTAGACTAGGCTTGGTTGATTTCTATTGTTGACTGTTGTTTGAACTTGTTGTGATTGTGATTGTGTTTGTGTATGCAAGTGTGGTCGAGAGACCCTAATTCATCTAGGTTGACTAGAAACACATCACCACCCAAGTTTGAACCAAGACCATATCCGGTAATGGCTCAATCAACATCACTGCAGGATAGGTTCTACCCCATTAGGACCTCACTCCCATCTTGCAGTTCACTTCCATCGGTTGGTGAATACAATTTCGAGCTCAAGCCTCAATTCATCAACACACTCCCCAAGTTTCATGGCCTAGAGTCCGAAGATGCCTACTTCTTCATAAGAGAATTTGAGGAAGTATATCTAATAATGAAAATCCCACACCTTGTAGACGATGCTATTAGGTTGTCCCTTTCGCACTTAAGGACCTAGCAAAGAAGTGGCTCTACAGCTTAGCAGCCGGTTCCATCACGTCTTGGGATGGTTTCATCAAGGTTTTCTTGAAGAAATTCTATCCTATCCATAAAACCGCTCTCATTAGGAAGACGATCATGCAATTTATGCAAGAACCCAGTGAACCGTTCTGGAGGTACTTTGAACGCTTTAAGGACCTCCTTGTCCAATGTCCACCCATGGAATAGAGAAATGGCGACAATGCCAAATTCTCTATGACGGTTTAGACTATTCCACCAAAATCCTCTTAGAAAGTATGTGCCAAGGGGGTTTCTTGCAGAAAGATGAAGATGAAGGATGGGATTTGTATGAAAATTTAGCTGAGAAGACCATCCAATGGGAATCTGCTAGGGAGACCTCTAGGAATCCTAACTCCATCTCTTCAAAAGGAGGTCTCCATTCCATCGAATCGTCCATCGCTAATGAGGCTAAGTTAGCTAACCTGGCTAGAAGACTGGAAGCTCTAGAAACGAAAGAACCAAGTCCAGTCAATCAAGTCAGCCCGAACCAATTTCCAACACCGGGTTGCACTTACTGTCAAGCCATGAATCATGTGTTCGAGGAGTGCCCAGTGTTTCAGGCTCAGCAATCCTACCATGAACCGATGAATGCGGCCTTTTCAAGGCCGAACAATAACCCTTACGCTCCAACGTACAATCCCGGCTGGAGAAATCACCCTAATTTCTCATGGAGCCAGAATAACTCTGACCATTCACGATCAAATCATGCTAGTCAATTCCATCATGGTAATAATTCTTCCAATCATCAACCCAACTTCTCCAATTTCCATAATAATTCTCCCAACCATCCACCAAACTTTCTGAATTATCAACAGAACTTTCCTAATCAAGCTCCACAATCCTCCTTCCAGAATCCTCAATTAGAAAGGAGAATGACTGACTTTGAAAGAAACATGGAACGATATATGAAAAACCAAGACTCTCTCATGCAAACCATTCAGAGGTTAGAGGTTCAAATGAATCAACTAGCCAACCCACAGAATGAGAGACAAAAGGGTACCCTGCCTAGTCAGCCAGTCACCAACCCGAGGAATTCCCAACAAGCTCATTTGGCTGAGGATCCTTCATTCAATCAATGTAATGATGTTCATACATTGAAGTTAGGAAAGAGAGTTGATAACCAAGTGTCAACACCACCCAATCCCATTCAGCACAACCACAATCAAGCTTCCACCTCATCAAATCCAAGTTCTTCCAATTCTGACAAATCTGAAAAAGACAAGTCAGCCAGCCAAGTGCACCAGCCTATAGTACCATTCCCTAATAGGCTGAAAAATAACAAGCAAAATCCTCACATGGACAAGATAATCTAGATGTTTAACCAAGTGAAGATAAATGTGCCACTCCTTGATGCTATCCAACAAGTTCCTTCCTATGCTAAGTTTCTTAAGGACATGTGCACCAAGAAGAGAAAGACTAATGTTCCAAAGAAGGTCTTCTTAGCCACTAATATTAGTGAGCTATTATCGGGTCCTATCCCTGTCAAGTACAAGGATCCAGGTAGTCCCATCATTGCCTGCACAATAGGACAAACCGAAATTAGTCGTGCACTTCTTGACTTGGGGGCAAGTATCAACTTGCTTCCATTCTCGGTTTATCAACAACTCGGGTTGGGCGATCTTAGTCCAACTCGAGTCACCATCTAACTGGCTGACCGTTCTGTTAAAGTTCCAAAAGGAGAGATTAATGATGTCCTGATCCGGGTAGGAGAGTTCATATACCCTGTCGATTTCATAGTTCGGGAGATACAACCTGTGTCCAACTCCAATCATAGGGCTCAAACTCCTGTCATCCTAGGTCAACCATTCCTTGCTACTGCTAATGCCATCATCAATTGTAGGAATGGGTCTATGAGGTTAACCTTTGGGGACATGACTAGAGAAGTCAATGTCTTCAATCTAGGAAAACAACCCCGCGATATCGAGGACCAAACATTTGAAGTCAACCTTATTGAGAACTTGACAAGTGAACACGGGGAAGAATTGGAATCAGAAATGGAAAGTGAGTTCGGGTTAGAGTCTGATGACTTTAATCTTGATCAGGTTGTAGATTCTGCCGTGAATTGGGCCTCCAACCCTATTTCACCAACAATGGAGCCAACAGATTTGACTAGTCCTTCTAGTGAGCCTTCCTCTTCCTTAGAATTGAAAGCCCTACCTGTGCATCTCAACTACGCCTATCTAGGCGAACAAGAGACCTTTCCTGTCATCATTGCCTCCCATTTAAATGACGGGGAAGAAGAAGATCTGAAAGCTATTCTAAGAAAACATAGGGAAGCCATTGGGTGGACTATGACTGATATCAAGGGATTAAGTCCAACCATCGTTCAACATCGCATTCATCTCAATGAAGACGCCACACCTAAGAGAGACCCGCAGCGTAGGTTAAACCCTATAATGCAAGAGGCTGTTCATGCTGAAATAATAAAACTCTTAGACAATGGAATAATTTATCCCATTTCTGATAGCCAATGGGTCAGTCCTGTCCACGCGGTCCCAAAGAAATCTGATTTCACCGTAGTGAAAAATGAGAACAAAGAGTTGGTTCAAACTCGACTTCCCATGAAGATTCGAGTTTGCATTGACTATAGGAAACTAAATGCTGCAACTCGTAAGGACCATTTTCCACTTCCCTTCATTGATCAAATGCTTGAACGTTTGGCGGGTCACGAGTATTACTGTTTATTGGACGGTTACTCGGGCTATAACCAGATCCCTATCGCTCCTGAGGACCAAGAAAAGACTACGTTCACATGTCCATTTAGGACATTTGCTTATCGTCGAATGCCCTTCGGCTTATGCAATGCCCCAGCAACGTTTCAACGTTGCATGTTGAGTCTTTTCTCTGATATGGTAGAACGCTTCTTAGAAATCTTCATGGATGATTTCTCCATCTACGGAGATTCATTCACTCAATGTCTCCACCATCTAGAACTCGTCCTCCAACGTTGTGCTGAGAAAAATCTGACATTGAACTGGGAGAAATGCCACTTCATGGTAAAATATGGAATTATCTTGAGTCATGAAATCTCCAAGAAAGGAATTGAAGTGGATAGAGCCAAAATCGAGGTTATTGCTAAGCTTCCCATGCCCAAATGCGTTAAGGACATTAGATCCTTCTTAGGACATGCTGGTTTTTACCGACGATTTATCAAGGATTTTAGCAAAATTGCTAGGCCCTTGACTAATCTGTTAGCTAAGGATGTGTCCGTCACTCTCGATGTTGAATGCATAAACTCTTGGGAGAAGCTTAAGAGAGAGCTTATTTTTGCACCAATCATATTTGCACCGGATTGGTCTAAGTCGTTTGAGATCATGTGCGATGCTTCTAATTTTGCCATAGGCGCTGTCCTAGGACAACGCATTGATAACAAGCAGCATGTGATCTACTACTCTAGTAGGACTCTCAACGATGCTCAAATGAACTACACTACGAACGAGAAGGAATTCTTGGCAGTAGTGTTTGCTTTAGAGAAGTTTCGTCCCTACCTACTAGGGTCCAAAACCACCGTTTTCACCGATCATTCTACGCTTAGGTACCTCATGATGAAGAAGGATGCCAAAGCCCGACTCATTCGTTGGATCCTCCTTCTTCAAGAATTCGATCTTGAGATTCGAAATAAGAAAGGCGTAGAAAATGTCGTTGCTGACCACCTCTCACGAATCCCTAATTCTCCATGCAACGAATTACCCATAAATGAGGATTTTCCTGATGAACATCTCTTAGCTATCTCTAGGGAACCTTGGTTTGCTGATATAGTGAATTACTTAGTCACAAATCAAACTCCGTCTCATTGGTCCAAAAACGATGTGTACCGGTTCTTGTCCCAAGTCCGGTATTTCTTTTGGGAGGAACCGTACCTTTTCAAGTACTGTTTTGACCAAATTATTAGGAGATGCATTCCCGATGAGGAGGTTAAGAGTGTTCTATCCTTCTGTCATGAACTTGCATGCGGTAGACACTTTGATCCCCGCAAGACTGCTAAAAAAGTGCTACAAAGTGGGTTTTATTGGCCCACTCTGTTCAAGGATGCTTATGAATTTTGCAAGACGTGCCCTAGATGCCAAATTGTAGGAAGAATTTCAAATCGAAATATGATGCCCCTCAACCCAATCCTAGAAATAGAACTCTTTGATGTTTGGGGCATCGACTTTATAGGTCCATTTCCTAATTCATTTGGGAACCAATACATATTGGTTCCTGTGGATTACGTGTCCAAGTGGGTAGAAGCCATTCCTTGTAAAACTAATGATAACAAAGTTGTCATAAAATTTTTGAAAGAGAACATTTTTTCCCGCTTCGGAACCCCTCGTGCTATCATCAGTGATAACGGCACTCACTTTTGCAATAGATCTTTTGAAGCCCTTATGCGAAAGTATGCCATAACTCACAAGTTGTCCACACCTTATCATCCTCAAACCAGTGGGCAAGTTGAGGTTTCAAATAGACAAGTCAAGCTTATATTGGAGAAAACTGTGAACCAAAATCGGAAAGATTGGTTCATCAAACTTGTAGATGCTCTATGGGCTTACAGGACCGCTTTCAAGACGATTCTAGGAATGTCTCCCTATAGGTTAGTCTATGGCAAACCTTGTCACTTGCCCGTTGAGTTAGAGCACCGAGCCTTATGGGCAATCAAGCAGTTGAATTTCGACTTGACTAAGGCCGGTGACCTTCGGAAATTACAACTTTTCGAATTGGAGGAATTGAGAAATGAGGCCTATGAAAATGCTAGGATCACTAAAGATAGAGTCAAGATTTTCCATGACAAGCACATCATCAGAAAAACCTTTGTCCCTGGACAAAAAGTCTTACTCTATAATTCTAGGCTTCAGCTTTTTCCAGGAAAATTGAAATCGAGATGGACTGGGCCATTCGTTGTAAAAACTCCACACGGTGCAGTTGAGATCAGTGACCCCAAGAATGGAAATGACTTTAAGGTAAATGGTCAACGCCTTAAACCTTTCTGGGAATCGGTGCCGGTAAATGAAACGGCAATGGGTCTTTTTGACCCAGTGTATCGGTAACTTTCCTCCTTTCCATTTTATTTCATGCACTTATACATTTCTTTCATACATTGGGGACAATGCATGAGATAAGTGGGGGGAGGGTAAAAAATGGATATATATATATAAAAAAAATGGATATATATAAAAAAAAAACTTTTTTTGAAAGGGTAGACAATATTTTGATATATTTTTTATAAGCATTTAAGTCAATTTTAAGGAATAGGAGAATCATAATTAGGATTTCTTACACTTGGTCAAAATAAGATAACTTGTTTGATTTTTAGGGTCAGGAAGAAAATTTGGAAAGTAATTTAGTCTTGATATTTACCTTGATGAAATATGCATACAAAATACACTTACACACTTAGGGTTTAAAAACAGAGACTCTTATGCCTTATAAAAAAATATAAAAAAAAGTCTAATTATTAGCTAGGTGCTTTAGCCTAAGCAAGCCTTAGTATTTTTGCAAAAGGTAATTAGATAAGTTTGAAAAAAAATGTGTATCCTCTGATTAAGCTGGGTATTTATGCCTCATGAAGCATAAGTATTCACGCCTAAAAGGGGTACATCGTATAAATAAAAACCTTGGTTTCGTGGCCTTATCTGCTCGAGTATTTAAGTCCTTAGGGGTGTTTTCTCACCTGGTGCCCTAAAACTGTTCGGTTTGGGTGTCACCGACTGAATGCTTGTTACATGGGCAGATTAGAAAGCCTAATGAAATTGAGGAATAAATTTCACAAAAAATAAATAAATATAAGGCATAGGAGTTAATGTTGAAGAACCCTTAGTAAACTTCACAGTCACGATGGTGCATATGACTCAGGGTAAATTAATAGACTAGATGAGAAGTACAATTTGACTCCTTATTTTAATTGATGACATGTTCTTGAATAGAGACTAAGTTTAGGAATGATAAATTTGATATTCCTATAACTTATAGATTACTTAAACTCTCACAAATATACTTCAAATATTTTCTCCTTCCAAAAAATGAAAAAAATGAAAAAAATGCTTTTCGAAAATACTAACTTTTTTCTCTTTCTTTTTGGATTTTGTGGGTGTAATCCGCTGAAAACCATCACGAGACAAAACTCGTCCTCTAGGGGTAACCTAGAGGCTTAACGGCTTGTTGCACATGCTCAGTGCAATCGAGTGACCTGCGAAAGTGGTCTAATAATTGATTCGAGCTAGTCTGATGTTTTGCTCGAGGGCGAGCAAAAGATAAGTGTGGGGGTGTGATTTGTCACATATATTGCATTTATATTGTCACTTTACCACACTTGTTAGCTAATAAATTCTATTAATAAGTTTTCTTTTTCTTTGCTAAATGTAGGCCCAAGTGCTTAAAGAAAGAAAGGAGAAACAAGCCAAAAGCCGGCCAAATTCTGAATTAATTAAGAATAAATTCGAAATGAAGAAATCTGAGCTAAATCTTGGCAAATCAAGAGGTTGAGAAAAATCCTCCTGAATCGAGCGATTGAAGCCACAAAATCAAGGCTGTTTCGTCAACAGTTTGGAGCAGAAACCAGAAAACCAGCAGCATATACGGGCCAAACACCAAACCAGCAACCTGCCCCCCTTGGGTGTGGCCACCTGGCCACACCAGGGCCGCGAAAACGCGGCCCAAGCCACGTTTCCGCAGCCAAACAGAAGTTGTTGGGGGAGCGTTTGCTCCCCCAATCTTCCCGGGATCCTACTCGTTTGGTTTTTGGCTATAAATATGGGTTTCAGCAAAGAAAAATGCAGCGAAGACTAGGATTAAGTTTTGTATTTATTTTCTTAGGATTTAGGCTCTTTGTTAGCTAGAACGAAAGTTGTAACCTTGCTTTTTAATTTGTAGTCCAGTATCAAAATTTGTGAGAGAGAGGACTGAGAGCTTGTACTTGAAGATTGAAGTGATAGCAATACAAAAGTCGAGCCAAGTTTTCTTCCACTTGCAGTACGGTATGGTTTGCATAATGTTTATGTTGTCTTCCTTGTTTTCTATGGATCACTAAACGTTTTTCTGGGCTAGCTATCGAACTCTCTCTTGTTCTTCTTCTCTTCTGTTTTTAAAAAGAAAAAGACCCGATGACTCATATGCATGCCTCACTTAAAAGCCGTTCTTTTTGAAAGTGTTCTTTAAGGCACATGAGGATGGGTATGGATGGTTGAATTCAAAACTCTTTCACGAACATGTCTTGAATCGTTTTAATTCATTCTTGCTTCTTCGCGCTTGATGTTTTAATATTCGATTCTAACGATTTCTTGAAGAAAAAGACTCAACTCTTCTAACTGTCTTATGTGCTTTATTTAAATCTTTCTAAAAATCAACTTTAAGTTTTGCAAATGATCACTTGAGGGACTTAACATTTTAAGAGAAGAATGAACAATTGAGTAGTGAGATAGTGAGCCCAGACTTTCTTATTATTACAAACAACAAAACAATTTCTAAGCTTTCTAAATCACCTTCTCCAAAACCTTTTCTAAAAGTTGCAATTTTCTTTCATTCATCTCTTTCTTTCCATTCTCTTTTTCATAAAAAACGAACACAACTCCTTGTTTCTAAACGATTCACCGAAAAGCTTCCATCGCATCCCTCCTTGTGGACACGACCCGTTAGCCACAAGCTACACGGTATATTCTTAAACTTTTTTGATTGTGTCTTTCTTTTAGCAATCACTTGTTAGGCTCGAAGACAGTGATTTTCACAGATCACTTGGCACTAAGATACCTTATGACCAAGAATGAAGCAAAAGCCCGACTGATTCTATGGATCCTTTTGCTTCAAGAATTGACCTGGAAATTCGAGATAAACGAGGTATAGAGAATGTGGTCGCTGATCATCTTTCACGAATTCTGAACGCACCCATCATACAAACTCCGATTAATGAAGATTTCCCAGACGAGCACATCCTAGCCATTTTCAAGGAACCCTGGTATGGGGACATAGTTAATTGCTTGGCTACTGGACAAATACTCGCTGACTGGACAAAGCAAGACCAGTGTCGTTTCTTTGCCCAAGTACGGTACTTCTTTTGGGAAGAGCCGTAACTTTTTAAGTATTGTCCTGACCAAATTATTCGACGATGCATACCAGAGGAAGAATAGAGGAGAATGCTAAGCTTTTGTCATGAACTTACATGCGGAGAACACTTCGGTCCCTGCAAGACTGCAGAGAAGGTTCTACAAAGTGGGTTTTACTGGCCCACTTTGTTCAAAGACTCATACCATTTTTGCAAGTCATGCGCAAATTGTCAGAAGATTGGAAAAAATTTCAAGAAGAGACATGATGCCCCTAAACCCGATCCTGGAAGTTAAAATTTTTGATGTTTGGGGTATCAACTTCATGGGACCATTCCCTAATTCCTTCAGCAACCAGTTCATTTTGGTTGTTGTAGACTATGTCTCTAAATGGGTAGAAGCTGTGCCTATAAAGACCAATGACAACAAAGTGGTTGTCAAATTTCTCAAAGAAAACATCTTCTCCCGATTTGGTACCCCTAGAGCGATAATTAGTGATAATGGATCACATTTCTGCAACAGAGTTTTTGAAGCTCTGATGCGAAAATATTCCATCAATCACAAGTTATCCACTCCGTATCATCCCTAGACAAATGGGCAGGTAGAAGTCACCAATGGACAACTCAAGCTCATTCTGGAAAAGACTATCAAACAGAACCGAAAGGATTGGTCGATCAAACTTAACGATGCATTATGGGCTTACCGCACTGCTTTTAAAACAGTTCTGGGGATGTCTCCTTACAGAATCATATTCAGAAAAGCCTGTCATCTGCCAGTAGAGTTAGAACACCGTGCCCTATAGGCCATTAAGCAGCTCAATTTTAATCTGAGTAAAGCCGGTGAGCTAAGGAGACTGCATATCTCAGAATTAGAGGAGATACGGAATGAAGCATATAAGAATGCTCGGATTACCAAAAGCAGGACTAAACTTTTACATGATCAGATCATAAACCGGAAAAACTTTGCCTCGGGAGATAAGGTTCTGCTGTACAACTCTAAGCTTCATATTTTCACGGGGAAGCTGAAGACTCGTTGGTCTGGACCATTCATTGTGCGCACCATTTTCCCACACGGTGCTGTGCTTATTGTAGACCCTAAGAATAACACGGAATTTAAAGTGAATGGGCAAAGACTGAAGCCCTTATTGACCACTAAGCCTATGACTCCGGATGATAGTGTGCTGACTCTTTTGCCTCGTCATACACCTAACCACAACAACTAAATAAAAAAAGAAAAAATATATTAAAAAATAAATTAAAAAAACAACAACAAAAAAAACAAAACATTCTTATTGTTTATATGCTTACCCCTTCTACATTTTTTGACATTTCTTTAGCCTATTCGCCCTTGGTCGGCCCAAGTCCACGAAGATGGTGACATCATTTCTTCACCCTATTTATTGCCTTTGCATTTACATCAACATTCATTAAGGACAATACATTAGATTGGTGTGGGGCGGTGCTAACACTTTTTCTTTCTTTCCCCAAAAAAAAAAAACAAAAAAAAATCTCCAGATTGAAAAGAAATTTCATACTCTTATAAAAATACCAAAAGGTTGTAGGAATTAAGGGAACCTTATTAATTAGTCTTTATTTTTGCCTAAATAAACAAGAAAGTTTGGTTTGATTAAGAGTTGGGAGGGATAAGGAAAATAACTCATACCTTTTATTTAGCCTTAGTAGAATATGCATAAACTGCACACAAATGCTTGGGATTTAGAGACACAACTCTGAAAAAAAAACACTGGATAATTGTGCCTCAAGAAACATAATTACTCACGCAAAAAAAATAATATATAATATATAAGTAAATCTTGATTTCGTGGCCTACTCTACTTGCATATTTGACTTGAGGAGTGTTTTTCCACCTGGTGCCCTAAAACCATCTGGCTTGGGAGTCATCGGTTTGATATGTATTACATGAGAATAATAGATAAATAAAATTAAATGATATTCAAAGTTGAGTTGAAAAATCCCAAGCACATCACACTTACACATTATGCATATCTATCTGAAGCAAAATAACAGAATGAGTTAGAAGTATAAGATCTTTTCTAAATTTAAAGAAAAATCATAATTTCTTCTTTTATAAAGACAAAGTATAGGAGGATTTATGAGGGTTGAACCTAATTCTTATACCATTCGGTCATTTTTACTTAGATGATTGAAAGTTCTTTTTCTTGAAAGAGATTTGCTAACACTTAAATATTTTTTCACTTACTAGATTTTGTAGGTGCAATCCGCTGAAAACCTAAAGAGACAACAATCCTCTCCTAAGGGAAACTTAGAGGTTTAACGGCTTGTTGCACATGCTCAGTGCAATCGTGTCACCTGCGAAAGTGGTATAATAATTTTCTTATTTTTGTTTTGCTCGGGACGAGCAAAAAGATAAGTGTGGAGGTGTGATTAGTTTCTAATTTTACATAATTTTTATCACATTCTCATATTTATTTGATGTAAAATTCTGCTAATAAAGCTTTGCTTGCTTAATCCTATGTCCATGGTGTGCAAATGAAGAAGAAGACCCTAAACCACTATTTAATGGGTGATTAAAGGCCTACCAAATGGCCATCGACTTTAGGGAGGAGATTTTGTCAGCCCAGGGCATCAAATCACAAATCCAGGAGATCAAGTGGACAGGGGACAGACAGGACGACGCACTGCCCGAAGCCAGGCACGCGCCGCCCTAGCAGGACCGCGGAAACGCGGCCCAGGCCGCGTTTTCGCGGCCGTATGGGCGCGCATGCCCAGGCTTTGGGCCAGGGGTCGTCCCACTGGCCCTCTTTCCCCTGGTGCCTATAAATACCCCCCCAGGGTCTGAAAAGAAGGATATCTAGAGCTTTAGCAAGTTATTGTAATCTTATTTTTAGGATTGTAATTGTTTTAGTTTCCTTCTTCTAGTTTTAGAATTAGCTATTAGAGTGAAAGTGAGAGAGTGTGTACAAGTTGTATTTGAAGGTGACAAGCTAATACAAGTAACTACTTCTCTTTCTTCTTTTCATTTACTTGTGTTTTCTATTTGCTTTTACTTTCTTGTTGTAGTGTAACTCCCTTTCTCTTTACCCCTTTTCTTTTGTTGTTTCCTTTACTACCATGTCTAACTAACTCTTCCACTGCGCGGCTAACTAACTACTAACCCACTAATCTCTAACAACTTAATTGATAACCCAAATGAGTCAATAGTGTCAAGCAAGCCTTGTGCAAACTTGAGCTATGACATCTTAAGACGAGGGTTCTAGTTCTAACTTACATTCAAGTATCCACTTTCTTATATTTCATACTTAATGGGTTTTTGATGATCTATAGATTGTATGCTTTACTTGGTTTAGTAAGTTAGAGATTTTTCTTTTAACTTCGCCGATACCATTGTGCACTTGTGTCTTCCCGTATTTTTGCCTTCAATTGGATCTTGATAAGGGAATGTTCAAGTTTTTGCCGTGTTAAGCTAAGTTATAGGAAGAACTTTCACTCGATTTCCACGTGAATAGTTCCTATGCATAAGGGGTATACTTGCCTATGATCCATCGTGAGGCTACATCTTCAAGAAGTTAGGGATTAGTAGGAGCAATTAGTAGAAAGTTAGCAGCGCTTTTACCATCTAGAAAAATCACTTTTACAAACCATCAAATCATTCTAAAACAATTTTTGAAACCAACTTGTTTTCATTTTCCAATTCCTTATTTTGAAACAAAGAACTTTCTCTTTCTTGAACAAAGAAGTCGCATCAAGCTTTCATCGCTCTCCCTCCTTGTGGATACGACCCGTAGAGCTACTTTGTTACTATGGAAGAATCACAAGAGCAGTAACATCGACCCACATTCCTTCACCTATTTTTATGCTTGCTTTTTGCCGATCAAACTACAAAAATAAAAATGAGATACAACTTCTCATAATCTATCTAACAATGATCCTAAACTTTAAAAATAAAGCTAGAAAATTAAACTACTCTTCAGTCCCTCTCACTGCAAATTTTCTAGTATTTATAGAGAAGAACAAGAGGGGAAGAGCGTGAGCCGATAGGGGGTGCAAACGCTCACCCTATCTCAACAGAAGAGCCACGGATCCACGGTTTTAGCCGCGAATTCGTGGCCTGGATGTGGCCAACTTCAGGGGGAGATGGATAAGGATTTTGTGTTTTCCCTTTTATCCAATAGGATTTCTCATTTGATTTTCTGATTTCGACGATTCTTCTATTGATCTTTAGTTAACCAATTGGATCTATAAAAGTCTGAGTTTAATTATTTTTATTTGCTGCTATCTTCTCTGATATCTTCTGATTTTCAGCTGAAGTTTGCCCTAATCCTCGATTCTGAATTTCAGTGGGCTTTTGGACTTTGTTTTCTCTTCTTTCTCCCTTGGTAAAGACCTGCACATTATTAAATAAAAAATAAGACTAAATAATAAGATTTATTTTATAATAAATATGGGAACATATATGCAATATCAGTGATTGATCAACATCTTCGCCTTATAACTTCTTCCTGGCCATTTGAGATATGGGGAATGAACGTGGTTGATCCTATCAGCTCACCTTCATCCAAAGAGCATCAATTTATCTTAGCTATAACCGATTACTTCTCCAAATGGGCAGAGGTTTCCCTCTGAAGGATGTGAAAATATCTGATGTGATCAAGTTTATAAAACATCACGAAATCTACCATTTTGGCATGCCACGATGGATCGTCCACGATAATGGACCTCAGTTCGTCAGCTAAGCGTTCTAGAGATTCTGTAACAAGCTCAGTATCCAAAGTGTGTCTTCCACAGTATACTACCCAGCCGCTAACGGCTTTGCAGAAGCTTTTAACAAAACTATTGGGAAGCTTCTCAAGAAGTTCATCTCAAAAAGTCAACGCAATTGGGACGATAAATTAGGTGAATACTTGTGGGCTTATCGCACAACAGTGAGAACCCTGAGAAAGCTACACCATTTTCTTGGTGTACAGGTGTGAAGCCGTACTCCCACTAGAAATTCAAATCTCATCTCTACACGTTGCTTTGACAACGGAGATGACAGATGAGGAGAAGCATCGACTGCGACTCCAGGAGCTAGAAGCTTTGGACGACAAATGCTTGCAAGCTCAACAGCAAATCAAGTTTTATCAAGCCTGAATTTCCAGAGTCTTCAACAAGAAAGTTAAGGAGCAGACTTTCAAGAAAGGCGACCTCGTCTTGGCTGTCAGAAGACCCATGGTGATGACACATATGACGAAAGGGAAATCCCAATCCAAATGGGAAGGACCATTTGTGGTAGAGTCAGTTTACTCAAATGAAGCATATCGCCTGATAAATCCAGAAGACGATATACTTATGATGCCGATTAATAGAAAATTCTTAAAGAAATACTATCCTTGATCATGTTAGCATTAAACCTCGGATCATTGGGTCAAGTATGTATGACGCTTGTATCAAATGCATTCCCCTATGACGGAATTCTCGATTGATGACCATGCTCTACTCAACATGAGCATAATAGTCCTCATTGATCAACAGTTGTCCAGCTATGTTCTGTTCAGCACGAGCATAATAGTTCTTATTCATTAACAACTATTTGGCGACAGGTGGGACCAACGTTGACAACCAAATATCAATGGAGTTCTAATCGGCACATAAGAAGTTGGTTAAGAGTTCTAATCGGCACAAAAGAAGCTGGTTAAGAGGAACGGTCGGGTGAACAGCGCATGAGAACACGTTCCAGTCCTCGACAGAATTAAGCCAATAAAGGCAAGCTAACTGTGTATTAGTTTTGTTACTCTTTTTTAAAAACTATCAAAATCTAACACCCTCAGCGACTAAGGATAGAGAAAAATATTAGCTTTTAAGTCCAACAGAAATTCTCGATAACTCATCATGCTAAGGGGAATAGCATGGCTAGCCCAACTCAAATGGTAGTTAGTAAAAGCATACCAAATTCGTTGATAGCTGAAGATTTGCTAAAAATCCTAAGGACTTGATCCCGCCTTTCCCTCCAAAATCCCTTACCAATTCTCTTTCATGGAATGGTAGGACCACAAAATACCTGTATCCATATTTCTGGTGAAATGAGTACAGACTTGTCACGTTACTGTAAATCTCTGACAAGCCATTTTCTTCGATCCGCACTGAAATCAGTCAAGTTAACATTAAACCTCTGATGATGAAATTTCACTAAACACCCGCTCGAAATCTCTCCACTGTTATGTTAATATTACACCTCTAATGGCAAACCTCTCAATACCCCTGAAAAAT
This sequence comes from Agave tequilana, assembly GCA_038442645.1. Classification (NCBI taxonomy): domain Eukaryota; kingdom Viridiplantae; phylum Streptophyta; class Magnoliopsida; order Asparagales; family Asparagaceae; genus Agave; species Agave tequilana. The sequence continues at coordinate 56,135 of JAVJIF010016016.1, read as the reverse complement.
TAATGTTCATCACGTTAATATTACACCTCTAATAATTTATTCTATTTTCCACCGAAATTCCCTACCAATTCCCTCTCATGGAGTGGTAGATCCACAAACTTAATCACTGTTATGTTAACACTACACCTCTAGCAGTGAAAAGTTTCAATATTCCTCAACGAGTACGAACTTCCACATGACGACTCTCTTACATGGAGTCATAAGTCTTTAAAATTGTCAAGTTAACACTACACTCTGATAATCCAAACTTCACCTGTCAATTCTCCTCAATAGAATGGCAAGTCCTCAAAATTGCTCATATCTATACCTCTGACAAATTACTGTTAAGTTTAATATTATACCTCTAACTGTGACCAAGTTGCTATCAAGTTTAACATTAAATATCTGATAGTCACTTCTCTCAGGCTTTCATATTAAGGCTGAGATGAGCGATGCTAAGTTTAACATCACACCTCTAGCATCCAGTTTATTGTTAAGTTGAACAATGGCCTTCCCTCGAGCTTCCATACCAAAGCCGAGATGACCAATGCTAAGTTCAAAATTACACCTCTAGCATTACTTCCACTATTAAGTTCAACACAGCACCTATGACAATGGTATCTTCAGTTTTTCAATGAAACTGAAATTCCTATGGGACCAAGTTAAAATTACACCTCTATCTCACATCCTTGTCAAGTTAATATCACACCTCTAATAAGAGTCAATCCAATCTGTTAAGTTAATATCACACCTCTGACGGTAAAAGAAATACTCAGATCCCCGAAGGGTATAGTCTCACTTGTTATTCTCGTTAATAGAATGGCAGGTCCACTTAAAAATCACTGTTAGGTTGATATCACACATTTAACAGTGTTCTCTCTAATCCCCAACTATGTCTTAATTACGTTAATACTAAACCTTTGATGATAGACTCAATCACAATCCCCTGCGGAGTGAAAAACTCCAATTGTCATTCTCATCCATAGAATGACAAGTCAATAAAACCTACTCCATTCCTATTAAGTTAACATCATACCTCTGACACTAACTTTTTTCTTTAATTCCTTAAATGGAAATTTTCAACTTTGAGTTGCTAAGTTAAATATCAGACCTCTAGCAAATCAAGCTAATCACTTTCACTTGTCTGATTTTCAATGCAAAAAGGAAGTCAAGCCAAATAAGAAGGCACTTTTATTGATATTCAAAAATGTGAAAGTGATACAAAATGTTCTCTTATCTAAAGATTGAGTGTTACAACAAAGGAGCACAAAAAAGTCTCTCTTGCTTAGTGAAAGGTTACACTCACTCTTTGAAACATTGAAGATACTTGAAGCTCGTCTTCTTGACTATGACTAAGAACTGAAATCACCTAGAGGGGGGGTGAATAGGTGACTAGTTAATCTAATGATGAATAAATACGAAACTAAAACTATTAATGCAAACTAAAAATTCTTTGGCATAACACACCAAGTATAACCTAAGAGTGTAGCTGAATTCCCCATGAAGGGCTCTAGACTATCTCCTTAAGATTCCTCTAGATAAGAGTTGAGGTACTGCTATGGCTCTCTTAGTTGAATACAAGTGTGAGCAAACAATCCCCAAGCATATAACAATATAAGCACAAATATATCAAGCAAGTAAAGATAAAGGCAATATAAGCATGCAAGATATAAAGACAAGTGAGAGATAAAGAGAGAGCAATCGCAAACACGAGGGATTTATTTCGAGGTTCGAGCACCCTTGCTCTACGTCCCGCCTTCAATACTATGAAGGATTTTCACTATAAAACAATCCCACCGGATCACTCGGTGCCGCAACACCTACAAGCGAGTTCACACTAGAACTCCTTTGGACTCTCTAATCCCTCTCTTGTTCCCGCAAGAACAAACACACGCAAGCACGCAAGCTTGTCGAGGCCGCACCTCTACACCAAGCTCTCACTAGAACTCAAAACAACGTGAACCCGCAAGTCCGCCTCCTCAAAAGAAGAATGAACACTTTGGTGATCTAAACACTTTGATCACCTAAAACAACTCTCACAACAACTCTCCTATAGGATGGATATAGCAATGAAAAGCTCAAGATGTGTGAAAAAAATTTGAATTGATTTGGTTGTGAAAAACTCAAAGAAATCACCTTAGAAATCTCTTGATAAACTCTTCTTTTTAATATGGAAGTATTTGGCCCTTAAACAAGTGGAGAAAACCTCTACAATAGATAGGAAAAGCTGGCTTTGAAACTCTCCAAAAATCTTCTCTAAAACAGCCCAAGGGAAGCCTCTTTTATAGGCATCCAAAATCTGCTGTTGGAGGCCAACTCAGTAGTTCAGACTGCTGACGGTCGACCGCTCGGTCGACCGCCAATAGTTGATTTTTCGACCGTTGGGCAGACCGGTCGACCGAAAACTGGGCAATGACCCAACGGTCGACCGCCCAGTCGGCCGGGCCATTTCCAAAGAGCAGAGGCTCTCTGGCGATCGACCGTGCGGTCGACCGGCCAAAGCAGTGCACGTCTGTGCACATCGGTCGACCGGAGCGATCGACCGACTTCTGGATCAGTCGACCGCCGGTCGACGACAGAAGGCTGGTCCAGCAGATTATAGGGATTAAAAACTTGTTATTTTATTTTACATAAAATCCCATAAATTCTCTGAAAATCTACAAAATAAGTTCAATAATATACTTTGATATACAAACATGTTTGAGTAAAATCAAAACATGTTACAAACATTTTGAAATTTTTGTGACTTAAAAATTTTGGCTTAAAACAAAATCTGTATTTTTCAAATTGATTTTTTTAAAACTTCTCCAAATACAAAAACAAGATATTCTAAACACTTTTGAAGCTTAGTGTGTATGGATATGATTCACTACATATATATGATAAAATATCTTTGTTTTTTGACATTATGCTCTAAAATAGTTTTGGTAAAAACACATGTATATATTGAAGCTTAAAAACCAAACCGGTATTTTTCAAAATGAAATCTCTTTTATGAAAACACATATAAATCTTGTGTGTGAGTGTATATGATACTTGAGAAATCCACCAACTAATCTATCCTTTATATTTATCTAAAAATAAAATCTTACTAAAAACAAACCTAGACACAAGTTTTCTCTTGAAGGTCTTCACTTGAAAATCTTCTTCTCCTTCTTGGCTTGGTCCAAAACATGATCTAATGAGCTAGACTCCTCTTGAGTACTTGATGTGGTCTTGATGCACATGCTCTTGAATCAACACGTGCTAGCTCCAAAACTTGACTTTAAATCCTTTATTGAAGCTAAACACCTACTAAGATCTTGATCACATATCTAAAACTAATTAAACACAAGATCATTAGTACTATAACTACATGAGTTAATCATCATCAAAACTAGAGTGATGGGCCTTTGGGCCAACAATCTTCCCCTTTTTGATGATGACAAAACTCATGGAGTTATATGCATGGATTAAAGTTAAGCTTCATAGAAGCTCCCCCTTAACTCATGCATAGCAATAAACAATCAGATATTCAATGAAGTACATGAAGCTAAATAAAATATATGCATCAACAAGGTGAGAGGAACATGTAAACATCCAAAATCCTTTTCCAAAAATCTTCTCCCCTTTTTGTTTAAACTTTCAAAAACATTCTCCCCATTTTATAAAACACAAGATGCATAAACTCAATATATGCAAACACTCAAATATGAATATATAAACTCAAAATATTTCTCCCCCTTTTTCTCAATCATCAACAAAGGGGTAAATAAAACAAATCAAGAATAAGGATATATATGCGATATACATTCATGAAGAGGAAGACTCTAAGTTAGCTTCCCTGCATACATGCATTACATGAAGAAGGGATGACAAGCCCTAACTCATATAACGCATAATATACAATGCATAAGTGGAGATGTTAAGCTCCCCCTACACACTTGTATCACATAAAGAAGAGATATCAAGCTCCTCAATATAAGATACACTCAACATAAATCCACATGTAGAAGAGATGTTAAGCTCCCCTTGCATATAAGCAATACATATCAAAACATTTTAATATAAATTTTGATATAATTACTCAAAGTAATAAAACAAATTTTGAGATACCATTTGTACAAAAACAAAATTTTAAGATACCAATTGTAAATAAACAATACAATTTTTGAATTTTCTTAAATCAATAAATCAATTTGAGATATCACAAGATTTTTTATATCATTTGAAATTGAAAATTTGTGATTCCAATTGAAATTAAAACACTTGTACATTTTGATACCAATGAAAGAAAATATTTTATATTTTGATATCAATTGAAATATATGGTAAATTTTGATACCAAATAGGTAAAACACATTGATACCAATTGAAATTTAAACCCACTTGGAAATCGAAACATATTGATACCAATAGAAGTATAGTGTAAATATTGATATAAAAAAAATACTAATTGAAAATAATGCATAAGCTTATTAAAGTACCAATTGAGATGCCAATTGAAAATCAAGATTTAAATCAAGCTTAACATAAACATAATTTGTGCTTTAAACATGTAAATATATTGTAAATCAAGCACAAGCAAATCATATATATGTATGAAAATGAGAATACCAATAAAATTGATATTATTTAAAATTTAAAGCATACATATAAAGAAAACAAAATATGAGTATACAAAAAAATATCAATTGTGATACCAATTGAAAATATGATGAGAAGCAAGTGTATGACTCATAAAGATCTATCCTTTTCATGCATATGATAAAAAAATATATAATTTGAGCATAAAAGGCATGGTCGCCCATCCATCCGCCCTTATAAAGAGTTGAAGTTTTCAAAAATAAGATTTGAAAATATATTGTGAAAACACTACCAAATGAAGAATAAATAACTAGTTAAAGTAATTTTTGAAAAACTAATTAAAGATCCTTCAAATATGAAAACAAAACATATGTATCTCATGAAACATACAAAATACACAAGAGCTGACACTCGAAATCTATAAGGCTCATAAAAGTGTTCATGAAACAAAGTCATGAATAAACGAAGAAATAATGTGAGTGTATAAGTATCATGTGAATAGCATGTTCATGAAAATAGTCAATGAAGCTCAAAACAAACATGAATATTATTCTATCAAACAAATATGAAAATCATAAGGATTTTATTTTTCATTAAACTTCAAGGTATATGTATGATTTATCAAAACTAACAATGTACATATATATCCTAAATTAAAATGAGTCCATAATGTAATTTGCGTGAAGGCAAGTGACTCAAGGGTATGCATGTATATTTATTAGTTTTGGATAAAGATTACATATACATGAAGCAAAACATGCATAAAGATAGACAAAACAAGTATAAATGAGGAAATCATCAAAACTAGGCTATACATGTGCATGTAGAGAGTACAAATGAGCAATGAAGTGCAAACATATATGAATCAAATGTTGCTTACTACTTGTACAAGTATATATCCAAGTTTTGATAAAAACTACATTTAAAAAGTATTTACCACATGAAGCACAAAACATGATTATTTTAACAAACACTAACACATGCTAAAAATCATCAAATATAAAAATAAGTAAAATAAATGGAGTTTAGAGATAGTCACCACCCCGTATGAACTATTCTCTAAGTTTCCAAAACATGGTCGTCTTCCACCAAACTTCCTTGATAGCGGTGCATCAATTTGTATGTCCATCTAGCCATGCATCCACTACCAAGACACCAATCCTCTCACGTCATGTGAGAACCCACACCTACATCAAACACAAGAGGTGGGGATTTTGGTACCCATTTTCTTTTGGGTCCACGGGGGTTAGCAAGATTTGAAACCCAAGCATTTTTGTTAGCAAAATTAATAGCATTTATCTTATCATAACAAAACTTTGCTAAATGCCTTTGCGGCCACAATGTGTACATTTGTACACTCTAGTATGCACATGTTAATGAGTGTGATCATGACGTGTAAAATGTGCATAAGTGTGTCGTGGGTGATGTGCATGAACATGTGGAGCTTGTTTCTTTTGAAACAAGGTTTCCAATCTATTATGGTTAAATGCACAATTGTTCAAAGTTGAGCTCAAACAATCTATTCTATTTTTCAAAAAATTAATTTCATTTTTATCAATGGTAGTAGCATGAAAAGCATGGTCAACAATCTTTTTCTTTTTAGAAACATTTTCCTTTTCTTTTGAAATAATTTTTCTTTTCAAAGAGTTGTTTTCTTTCAAAACAATCTTTTTTTATTTTTCCACCAAACTTATTTTATTTTTTAAAGAATTATTTCCTTCACAAAGATCATTTAATTTTGAAGATAACGAAATATTCTCCTTTTTCAAGAAATTGTTTTCTTTTGAAATGCATTCCAATCATTTTTAAAAGAGTCATTTTCTTTTAACAAAGAAGTGTTGTTCTTTTTCAATTTATTATTATCCTTTTTAAGCAATTCATATTTTTTAAGAAGTTGTTGACAAAATTATTCAAGCTCATTATAAGAGATATCAACATCCTCTTCTAATTCGGATTCGGAGTTTACCTCAAGGGGGTTATCTCCTTGGACCATGTAGCATACGTTGGAAGCCTCACTTCCAACATCTGAGTCACTCCCCGCATAGTATTGCTCTTGTTCGCCAAGGGAGACTAAGGTGTTCCATACTACAAAAGCCGAATCAAAGTTAGAAACCCTACATAGATAATCATCACTTAGGGTTGACTTCAAAGCATGGATGGCTTTTGAGTTAGCCTCAAGATACTTGCTATTACTAAAGTATGAATCCTTAAGGGCAGCAAGATAAACATGAATGCCTAGAGCTTTGAGGTACAAGGACATCTTAACTTTTCAAGTTTGGATGTTAAGATGTCAAAAGTAGAAGGTGACATGAAATCCATGTGTGTCTAAACAAATATTGTGATTAGCTATAAAAGAGCATCTTTAACTTAAGGTTGTTAGACCCAAATCAAGAGCACAAGGCTCTGATACCAATTGAAATCACCTAGAGGGGGTGAATAGGTGACTAGCTAATCTAATGATGAATAAATGCAGAATTAAAACTACTAATGCAAACTAAAAATTCTTTGGCATAACATACCAAGTATAACCTAAGAGTGTAGCCGAATTCCCCATGAAGGGCTCTTGACTATCTCCTCAAGATTCCTCTAGATAAGAGTTTAGGTGCCGCTATGGCTCTCTTGGTTGAATACAAGTGTAAGCAAACAATCCCCAAGCATATAACAATATAATCACAAATATATCAAGCAAGTAAAGATAAAGGCAATATAAGAATGCAAGATATAAGGACAAGTGAGAGATAAAGAGAGAGCAATCGCAAACACGGGAGACTTGTTTCGAGGTTCGAGCACCCTTGCTCTACATCCCCCCTTCAACACTATGAAGGATTTTCACTATAAAATGATCCCACTGGATCACTCGGTACCGCAGCACCTACAAGCGAGTTTACACTAGAACTCCTTTGGACTCTCTAATCCCTCTCTTGTTCCCGCAAGAACAAACACACGCAAGCACGCAAGCTTGCCGAGGCTGCACCTTTACACCGAGCTCTCGCTAGAACTCGAAACAACGTGAACCCGCAAGTCCACCTCCTCAAAACAAGAATGAACACTTTGGTAATCTAAACACTTTGATCACCTAAAACAACTCTCACAACAACACTCCTATTGGATGGATATAGCAATGAAAAGCTCAAGTGTGTGTGAGAAAAACTTAGATTGATTTGGTGGTGAAAAACTCAAAGAAATCAGTTTAGAAATCTCTTGATAAACTCTCCTTTTTAATATGAAAGTATTTGGCCCTTAAACAAGTGAAGAAAACCTCTACAATAGATAGGAAAAACTGGCTTTGAAACTCTCCAAAAATCTTCTCTAAAACAGCCCAAGAGAATCCTCTTTATAGGCATCCAAAATTTGCCCGTTAGAGGCCAACTAAGCAGTTCAGACTGCTGACGGTCAACCGCCTGGTCGACCGTCAACAGTCGATTTTTTGACTGTTGGGCAGATCGATCGACCGACGAGTCGACCGGAAACTGGGCAATGACCCAGCGGTCAACCGCCCGGTCGACCGGCCCATTTCTAGAGAGCAAAGGCTCTCTGGCGGTCGACCGTGCGGTCAACCGGCCCAAGCTGTGCACTTTTGTACACATCGGTCGACCGGAGCGGTCGACCGACTTCTAGATCGGTCGATCGCCCGGTCGATCGGCAGAAGGCTGGTCCAGCAGATTATAGGGATTAAAAATTTGTTATTTTATCTTACATAAAATCTTATAAATTCTCTAAAAATCTACAAAAATAAGTTCAGTAATATACTTTGATATACAGACATGTTTGAGTAAAATCAAAACATGTTATAAACATTTTGAACTATTTTTGTGACTTAGAAATTTTGGCTTAAAATAAAATCTGTATTTTTCAAAATTGATTTTTTCAAAACTTCTCCAAATACAAAAATAAGATATTCTAAGCACTTTTGAAGCTTAGTGTGTATGGATATGATCCACTACACATATATGATAAAATATCTATATTTTTTGACATTAAGCTCTAAAATAATTTTGGTAAAAACACATGTATATATTGAAGCTTAAAAATCAAACCGGTATTTTTCAAAACAAAATCTCTTTTATGAAAACACATATAAATCTTGTGTGTGAGTGTATATGATACTTCAGCAATCCACCAACTAATCTATCCTTTACATTTTGTCTAAAAATAAAATCTTACTAAAAACAAACCTAGACACAAGTCTTCTCTTGAAGGTCTTCACTTGAAAATCTTCTTCTCCTTCTTGACTTGGTCCAAAATATGATCCAATGAGCTAGACTCCTCTTGAGTACTTAATGTGGTCTTGATGCACAAACTCTTGAATCAACATGTGCTAGCTCTAAAACTTGACTTTAAATCTTTTGTTGAAGCTAAATACCAACTAAGATCTTAATCACATATCTGAGACTAATTAAAAACACGATCATTAGTACTATAACTACATGAGTTAATCATCATCAAAATTAGAGTGATGGGTCTTTGGGCCAACAGGAACATCAGATCAACTTTCTCTCCTCTTGAGAAAAATGGTGTTTCTCAAAGTCAAAATGCAAGGGAGCATTATGATTCCACCCGATCAACTGGTGCGAAGGTCTTTATTTGGACACATATATTGCATAAATATTATTACATTCCTACATTTATTCTGTAATGAATATTGCAAATAACTTGTCTTAATGTCCTAATTCATGCGGGGTATGATAGGGAGAAGATAATCATGAAATTTATCCAATTAAATTCAAAAGTTTAAGAGAAAGGGGATCAATTCAAATCCAAAGGTTCTAGAAGCTATCTTATCTGAAAACTGAATATATCAGATAAGATAATATCATCTAATTTTAAGAGAAAAATAGATTGTTTAAAAACCTTATCATTTTGCTAAAGATAAATGGATATCTTATCAATTCTAAGAGACAAACTGAAAATTCAAGAGGATAAATGGATAAAGAGAAGATTAATAGATGAGATTAAGCAATTTAGATTTGGATTCAGGCTGGATATAGTTTACCATTTTAATCATAACTTTCGCTACCGGATCTCAAATCTGAAGATTCAAGATACTACAGGAACAAGACTTAGAAGGATACAATTTTTCTGTTGATCACTCTTTTTAATTCTATTATTTGATAAGTGAGATTTAGCAATCAACACATCAACAAGCTGCAGATCAGAACTAAATTTCTAGAAAATCAAATCAAGTTTGATGATAAGGGAAGAATTCAAATTCAGAAATATCTATCTCTTCCTATCTTCATACTCTTTCTATCCCTCTTGTTTTCTCCTATAAATACCCTCATACCTCGAAGGTAGAAAAGGCACCACTCAGAGAGAGAGATTTAGTTTAGGTTTTTTTTTCATCAATGTAATTTTTATTTTTCTTTATAGCTTAGGTTAGAGAAAGTTACATGATTAAAAGAGAGGAAGAGTTATTGTAGAGTGACACTATTATAATCCTTTCTTAAGAAATGATATTGAATGTGACAATCAATGGAGGTTTCTCACTTTTTCTCATTGTGCTCGATCTCGCCGAAGCCCTGCTTTCTTTATTCTTCTCTATTGCTTTGCTTTACTTCAAAGTAATTTTCATTATGATTCAAACAATAGAGGTAAGTGTTCTTTTTTTATTTCTGATTTTTTAACCTACACTTTTATTCATCTGTTTTCTTTTCTTTTGTACTTAAAACAACAACACCACCACCATCTCTTCTTCTACCATCTCCTTCTTAGACTAGCTTAACTATTTTTATTTTCTTTTTATAAAACTGAGAAGATAAATATTAACTAGTTTTGTATATTAAAAGAAAAAACTTACACAATGCTTCCATCGTTGTCCCTCCCTGTGGATCACGACAGGTTAGCCCTAGGCTACACAGTAGAATTGAGGACCTAGCACTGTTCCTAAAATTCTTTAGTTTTCTATGCAGGTTTGGCTCGATCATTATTTTGGCGTTGTTGCCAGGGAGGGACGGTAAGTGTTCGGAAGGAGGAATTGAATTAAGCAAGAGTTCAGAGTAAACCGTTTATGTCCTTAGGCTAATGATCAAACTCTGAATATGTGTGAAGTTACTTTACTCCTTCGAATCACCGTTCGTAGCACAAGCTATAGAGGGTCGTATCCATAGGGAGGGCTAGCGGTGGAAGCGTTCACAGTTTTTATGTTGAAGTTTTTGAGAAGAAAAATGAAGGTTCTTCTTTGTTTAAAAATGGAAAAACAAAATAAAGTAGAAAGAGAATGAAGAATCTTTGTAGAGTTTTTTTTTAAGAAAAGAAAAACGGAATGAAAAAAGGAATGAAAAACGGTGATGTTGAAAAAAGAGAAAGTTTTAGAAAAGAGTTTTAGAATTCGATAGAGAGAAAGCTATGACTAACTAACATTCTACACTACTAACATACTAATCTCGTTGGGTGATTCATGTCTCATGTAGATTCATTGGCAATAGTACATCTTGCTTTGTCAAATCAATATGTTGTCCCAAATTGAGGATGTGTTCTCATCTAGGCATGGCTAGCTGGCCTCCTTGGATCATCGGCTCCCAATAGATTCTCAATAATGAAACATAAGTATTCACACTTAGGTATGCTAAGCAAGACTGTAAGATTCATTAGTCCATCAAAACTATAACAAGCTAGCATGAAATAAGAAACTGGTACAATAGGTGTTAGCATACTAAAGTGATCCATCTTCAAGTTCCATCGAGGCACTGGTTCAAGAGACAAGGCTCTAAATGAGGCAAACATGAATCACATGGAGGTGATACGAAGCAATTACTAGAATTGAAAACTACTCATCTTCATTGGGAATAAAAAGACTTGTTGATTACAAGACTAGAAATAAAAACATCCAATGGTTCATATGAGTTAACAATCACCCAAGAGTTGATAGTTAGTAGTGTTAGAAGTTAGTTAGTCATGTTAATGGATTAGTTAGCCATAGAAAAAAAACAAGCAAGAAGACATGGTAGAAAACAAGTGCAAGAAAGTGAAGAACTTGGAAAGTAAATGCAATAGAACAAGAAAAATTTGAGGAAGGAAAGCTTGAGCCTTTGTATTGAGTTGTCACTTCTTCAATTACAGAGATCTCTCTCACCCTCATTCTCTCTTTTCTAGATCTAGAAGGAGAAAATAAAAATTACACAAGAAGACTAGAGAGAACTTAAAGAAATTCTAACTATTTGCCTAAATAAAAATGCTATTCTCTCCTCTCCTTTTTTACAGAGGCCCTTGGGGTCTATTTATAGGCTTCAGGAGAAGATAACATCCCATAACAGTTGTTGGATCAATTGCTTGATCAACGGCCATGGATGTGTCGCGGATCCGTGGCCAGGGCCGCGTTTTCACGGCAGCATATTGGCCATTGCGCCAGCGATTGCTCTGACATTCCTTTACGCTACGTGTGCCTAGCTGAAGCTTCTAGAAGTTAGGGAATATGCCTTGGATCGTTCCAGAATTAGGCTTCCTTGTTGTGGGCTCCTAAAAACACCTTTAATTCCTTAAAAATCCCAAGATTTGGGCTTTCTTCTCCATTAAAGAATGGACCCATGAAATCGATGCCCCACAAATCAAAAATTTTTACTTCCAAGATCAGTGTAAGGGGCATCATGTCTCAGCGTGTGTTTCGACCCGTCATTTGACATTAGGCATAGAGTTTGTAAAAAGTATGAGCGTCCTTGAAGAGAATGGGCTAGTAGAAACCACTCTGAAGGACTTTCTCGGCTGTCTTTCATGGACCAAAGTGTCCACCACAAGCTAACTCGTGACAACATGTCAAAACACTCTGATGTTCATCCTCATTAAGACACCTTCTAATTATCTGGTCAGGGCAATATTTGAATAAATACGGTTCATCCCAAAAGAAAAATCGTATTTGTGACATAAAGCGGTGCTTGTCCTGACCTGACCAATTTGAAGGTGTTCGCCCGGTTGTAAGGTAGTTTGCAATATCGGCATACCAGGGCTCTTTACATATCGTGAAGATGTGTTCGTCAGGAAAGTCTTCATTGATTGGTATTGTCTCAGTTGGTGCATTGAGAATTCTCGAAAGGTGATCTGCCACCACATTCTCAACGCCCTTTTTATCTTTGATCTCTAAATCAAACTCTTGTAAAAGAAGTATCCATCGAATCAGTCTAGCTTTTGCATCCTTCTTTTGCATTAAGTATCTAAGGGTGGAGTGATTGGTGAAAATCATTGTCCTAGACCCTAGTAGGTACTGACGAAATTTCTCCAACACGAACACAGCAGCTAAAAATTCATTTTCAGTTGTTGTGTAATTCAGTTGGGCCTCGTTGAGCGTCCTATAAGCATAATAAATCACGTGTTGCCCGTTATCAATACTCTGTCCTAGAAAAGCACCTATGGCATAATCAGAGGTGTCACACATGATTTTGAAGGGTCTAGTCCAATCAGGCGCTGAGATTATTTGCGTCGAGATAAATCTTTGCTTTAGCTCCTCCCAAGCTTGTAGACATTCTTCATCAAAATTGAAGGGCACATCTTTTCCTGAGAGATTAGTTAAAGGTCTAGCAATTTTGCTAAACTCCTTAATAAATCTTCTATAGAAGCCAGCGTGCCCTATAAATGATCTAATGTCTTTTAGGCTTTTTGGTTCAGGGAGCTTTGCTATCACTTTCACTTTTGATCTATCAACCTCAATTCCTCTGTTTGAAATTTCATACCCCAGGCAATTCCTTGCTTGACCATAAAATGACACTTCTCCCAGTTGAGTGTCAAGTTTTTCTCTATGCATCTTTGTAAAACCAGCTTCAGACGATGCAAGCATTGGTCAAAGGAATCGTCGTATATAGAGAAATCATCCATGAAAATTTTCAAAAATCTTTTCACCATGTCAGAAAAGAGACTAAGCATGCAACATTGGAATGTTGCGGGAGCATTGCATAGGCCGAAGTTTTGGCATTGCATAGGCCGTTGGAACGTTGTGGGTCACGTTTGGCTTTGCATTTTCCGTTAAGTGAATCCGGTGTTGTACAATGGATGGACTAATCCCCTTTATATCTGCCATGGTCCAACCAATGGCCTCTCGATTTTCCCTCAACACTGCAAGAAGATCCTCTTCTTGTTGTTCCATAAGATGAGACGCTATTATCACAGGAAAAGCTTCCTTTTCACCCAAGTACTGGTACTTGAGATGACTAGGAAGAACTTTAAGCTCAGAAGAGGGGATGAGATCTATCGATGGTTGGTCCTCTTGTAAGGGAAGAATAGGGGTTGCATTTGTTGCCCACTCCATTGTGGATTCAATGATTTGGTTAAGATTGAAGTCATCAGACTCCAATTCAAATTCTCTGTTAGACTCATATTCAATCTCCTTGTCGTGTTCACTTGTTAATCCTTTAATTAATTTCACTTTAAACGACTGATAATCCAAGTCTCGAGGTTGTTTCCCAGTTGGAAAATATTTACCTCTTTCGTCATATCACCAAAAGTCAGATGCATCGACCCGTTCCTACAGTTTATGATTGCATTTACAGTGGCTAGGAAGGGTCATCCTAGAATGACAGGGGTCTGCGCTTTCGGATTGTGTACGGGTTGTGTCTCCAGAACGATGAAATCCACAGGGTAAATGAATTCCCCGACCCTTATGAGAACATCTGTAATCTTCTCCTTGGGAATCTTTACAGATCAGTCAGCCAATTGTATAGTAACTCTGGTTGGACGGAGGTCGCCCATCACGAGTTACTGATACACAGAAAAGGGAAGCAGATTGATGGTGGCTCCTAGATCAAGTAAGGTCTGGTTTATTGTGGTCTGCCCTATGATACATGAAATGGCTGGACTCCCGGGGTCTTTGTATTTCACAAGAATGGGCCCGGTTAGCAACTCACTTATGTTTGATGCAAGGAAGACCTTCTTTGGGACATTTATTTTTCTTTTCTTGGTGCACATATCTTTTAAAAATTTTGCATATGAAGGGACTTGTTGTATAGCATCAAGAAGGGGCATTTTGATCTGAACCTGAATGAACATTTCTCTAATTTTCTCCATTTGAGCATTAGTCTTGTTGTTTGCTAGCCTATAAGGGAATGGCACAATAGGCTTGTAAGGTGCTCATCTGTTTTGTTTTTGTTATTAGACTTGGAGGTTAACGGTTGTGAACTTGAAGATGGATCATTTTGAGTTTGTGATATAATTATAGGAGAACTTGACACTGGTTTATTGGGAACAAGGTGACTGGAAACCTGATTATCAACTTATTTTTCAGATCTCAAGAAATGAATAGTATTGCATTATTTTGGACCTATGTCTTCAGCTTCATGAATAGGAAAGGGTTCTTAGGATTAGGCAATGGCTGACTAGGCAGTGTTCTCTTTTGTCTTTCATTTAATGAGTTAGCCAGTTGACCTATTTGAACCTCTAACCTATTGATAGCTTGGTGGTGGTTGTTCATTATTGAGGCCTGAGTTTTGGACAAGGTTTCAATTGTTCTTTCCAAATCTGACTTTTTTTATCTTAATGATTCTGTGGGTGTTGTTGCTGGTACGTGGGCTGGAAGTTATGTTAGTAATTGGATTGAAAATTCAGTTGACTCTGGTGGAAACTGGGTTGATGAGACTGAGTTGGGTATTGGTGTGGAAATTGTTGCCTTGGTTGCTCATGACCAGACTGACTCCATGAGAAATTTGGATGGTTCCTCCATCCCGGGTTATATGTTTTGGAGTATGGATTGTTGTTGGGTCTGGCATATGCTGCATTCATGTTTTCAGGGTACATTTGAGCTTGGTAAGCAGGACACTTCTCAAACTAGTGATTGAGAGCATGGCAGTAGGTACAACCCGGATTGATTACTGGTGTTGGGTTGACCTGGTTCACTGAATTGGGTTCCCTAACCTCGAGTAGTTCTAGCCTCTTCATCAATTATGTTATTTTTGCCTCAGCAGCTATAGAGCATTCAATTGAATGTATACCAGTTCTGAAAGTTGTGGGATTAGTTTTCTCGGGGCAAGACTCCCACCGAATGATTTTTTCTGCTAAAGCTTCAAATTGGTCTCAACCTTGGTTCTCATCTTTCTTCAAAAATTCCCCTTGACACATAGTCTCAAGGAGCGTCTTTGTTTGGTAGTCTAGTCCGTCATAGAGAATTTGGTGCTGCCGCCACTTCTCTATTCTGTGACGAGGACATTGGGCTAGTAAATATTTAAACCGTTCAAAATACTTCCAGAATGGTTCATTTGTTTCCTCCTTAAACTGCATTATATTTTTTCTGATGAGGGCCGTTTTATGAATGGGATAGAACTTCTTAAGAAAGACTTTGACAAAATCATCTCATGACGAGATAGAACTAGCTGGCAGATTATATAACCACTTCTTAGCTATGTCCTTAAGAGCGAATAGAATGAATCTCAATTTAACCGCATCTTCTCCCAGTTGGGGAATTCTCACCATCAAACATACTTCTTCAAACTCACGAATGAGGAAATATGTGTCCTCGGATTTTAGGCCATGAAACCTAGGGAATGTGTTTATGAACTGAGATTTTAGCTTAAAATTGTTTCCATTTGCCTCAGATAGAAGAATGCACGAAGGAAGTGAAGTGCGAACTGGGTAGAACTTGTCTTGGAGAGAAATATGGTTCGCCATGATTGAAATTGTATCAGGAAGTGGTGTGTGTGCAAGTATAGTAGTCCTAACAAGTCTTGATGAAATAGGATCCCAATACCACTCTTACATGTACAATCACAGACAACGTTCACCAAACAAACAAGCGAAAAAGAAAAATAACAAACAAAAATAAAGAAAAAGAATCACAAGCTGTCTAGGATTCCTGGACCTAGACGACTCCTAACTAGTCGATGAACCGAAGAAGGTTGTTGCTTGAATCAGACCACAGCTAATCAGCCAGGTAGGGATAAAATACGGTGGGAAGTATCCCTGCGTAAGCAGTGGGCCTTAATTACGCCAAACCACGGTATCTTCGAGGCTTAACCTCTTAATCTCCTACCTTCGATATTGATTTGACTGGAGTATGAATCAAAAATAATTTCCAACCACGGCTAATCTCTTATCGAGTCCGGATGTCCCTAGGGGCCAACGTCTATCAATTTTTATTTAAAAGCTTGGGATTGTGAGTGATCGGAATGTTATTTTTGGGCCAAGGAAGGGTGATTAAATCCCCACCATATCTTGTTATTGGGGTGGTGCCCTTAAAATCAATTTGTGCAAGTGTACAGTATATGCAAACAAGATTCACTCAAAGCAATTTAAATCAACTAAGAGATGAGTCCTATTCTATATGCTATGTGAACGTACCTTGCTCCAGCACTCTTCAACAGTAAAAAATGAATTGAAAAGACACATGCCTAAAATGCAAATGTTTAATCAATTTTTAAACTTTTCAACAAATGTTTTACTGTTGGTTTATTAGCAGACTCCTGGTGATGACATATAAGAAATAAATTTGCGGCAAGCTATATTTTTGCAAAGCAAGCAGCCCTGCAAAGAAAATTGTGAGTAGTGAACTCCCTCTCAGCTGCGGATCTGCGGCCGAGAAAACGCGGTAATTCAAAGGGTACTTGGTCTCTGCTTTCTAGAGCAGAGGCCCAAGACCACTTATATATTACTGCAAGTCTTGTTTCCTGTTTCCTCAACCTATAACCTGCAACAGAGAAGAAAAAATTCGTTTTAGTTCCAAAACTCAATAAAAACCGTCGCCCTCCCCGGCAACGGCGCCAAAAATTTGTTCGGAAGGAGGAATTGAATTAAGCAAGAGTTCAGAGTAAACTATTTATGTCCTTATGCTGATGATCAAACTCTGAATATGTGTGAAGATTTATTTTACACCTTTGAATCACCGTTCTAGCACAAGCTATAACGGTCGTATCCGTAGGGAGGGCTAGCAGTGGAAGCGTTCACAGTTTTTATGTTAAAGTTTTTGAGAAGAAAAATGAAGTTTCTTCTTTGTTTAAAAATAGAAAAACAAATAAAGTAGAAAGAGAGTGAAGAATCTTTGTAGAGTTATTTTTTAAGAAAAGGAAAATGGAATGAAAAAGAATGAAAAGCGGTGATGTTGGAGAAAGAGAAAGTTTTAGAAAAGTGTTTTAGAATTCGATAGAGAGAAAGCCATGACTAACTAACATTCTACACTACTAACTTACTAATCTCGTTGGGTGATTCATGCCTCATGTAGATTCATTAGCAATAGTACATCTTACTTTGTCAAATCAATATGTTGTGCTAAATTGAGGATGTGTTCTCATCTAGTCTTGACTAGGTGGCTTCCTTGGATCATTGGCTCCTAATAGATTCTCAATAATAGAATATAATTATTCACACTTAGGTATGCTAAGTAAGAATGTAAGATTCATTATTCCATCAAAGCTATAACAAGCTAGCATGAAATATGAAACTTGTACAATAGGTGTTAGCATACTAAAGTGATCCATCTTCATGTTCCATCAAGGCACTTGTTCAAGAGATAAGGCTCTAAATGAGGCACACATGAATCATATGAAGGTGATACAAAGCATTCACTAGAATTGAAACACTACTCATCTTCATTAGGAATAAAAAGACTTGTTGATTACAAGACTAGAAATAAAAACATCCAATGATTCATATGAGTTAGTAATCACCCAAGAGTTAGTAGTTAGTAGTGTTATAAGTTAGTTAGTCATGTTAATAGATTAGTTAGCCGTAGAAAAGAAAAACAAGCAAGAAGACATGGTAGTAAACAAGTGCAAGAAAGTAAAGAACTTGGAAAGAAAATGCAATAGGACAAGAAAGATTTCAGGAAGGAAAGCTTGAGCCTTTGTATTGAGTTGTCACTTCTTCAATTACATAGGTCTCTCTCACCCTCACTCTCTCTTTTCTAGATCTAGAAGGAGAAAATAAAAATTACACAAGAAGACTAGAGAGAACTTAAAGAAATTCTAACTATTTGCTTAAGCAAAAATGTTATTCTCTCCTCTCCTTTTTTACTAAGGCCCTGGGGTCTATTTATAGGCTTCAGGAGAAGATAACAACCCATAACAGTCGTAGGATCAATCGCTTGATCAATGACCAAGGGTGTGCCGCGGATCCGCGGCCAGGGCCACGTTTCCGCGGCAGCATCTTTGTCGTTGCGCCAACGAGATTGGTCTGACATTCCATTACGCTGCGTGTTCCCAGCTGGAGCTTCTAGAAGTTAGGGAATATGCCTTGGATCGTTTCAGAATTAGGCTTCCTTGTTGTGGGCTCCTAAAAACACCTTTAATTCCTTAAAAATCCCAAGATTTGGGCCTTCATCTCCATTAAAGAATGGACCTGAAAAGTAAGAGAGAAAAGCAAAAAAAATCTTATTTTTATTAACATAAAGCATGGTAAGGTGATATAAAATGATGCAAAATGAACTCCAATCACACCCCCATACCTAGCTTTTGGTCGTCCCCGAGCAAAATAAGCAAAGAAAAAGAGAAAACTCTAACTAAATTATTACACCACTTTTGTAGGTGACAGGATTGTACTGAGCTCGTGCAACAAGCTGTTAAACCTCTAGGTTACCCTAGAGGAGGAATGTTATCTCCCGAGGTTTTCAACGAATTGCACCCACAAAATCCAAAAAGAAAAAAAATGTTAGTGGTTTTTCAAAAAAAAAAGGAAGAAAAAAAAGTTTATGATCCATTTTTTAAAGAATTTTGGTGATCTTTCGGTTTCAGGTTACCCTAAACTTTTTCCTTCTTTTTATAAGCCTCCATTCGAAGTTTGTTTTCAACTTTGTATCAAGCCTAACATATATACAATTATATGTATGAGGAATTGTTTTTAGACTATGGTACATTTATTTATATATATATATATATATTTTATTTATGTCTTTATATATTTACATTTATTTATTTTCTTAGCTTCATTAGGCTTTCTAATTCACCCATTTAGTGAGCCTTTTACCTATGATTCCCAGACTAGACAGTCTTAGGGCACCAGATGAGAATACATCCCTAAGGTTCAAGGACTCGAGTAAACTAGGCCACGAATGCTAAGACTCAGCCACCTTTAGGCGTGACTGGTTATGCTTCTTAAGGCACAACTAACCAGCTTAATTGGTGATGAAGTTTTTATTTATTTATCTATATATATTTTCTTTTTATATATATATAAATATAACAAAGTTACTAAGTCCTTGATTATCCCTTAACATGTAAATGTATATAGTGCTTAGGAAAAATTCAAAGTCTAACTATCTTTCTATTCTTTTCTTTCTTAACCTAAAGATCCAACAATACCTCTTATTTTGACTTATATTAAGAAATCCTAGTTTAGGCTTTCCCAAATTCCTAAGATCAAGTTAATTCTTTAAAATGGATCATAGAAAATATTTTTATTATTATTATTTTCTTCTTTTTTATATAAGAAAGAAAAATCTAAGAAAATACTAGAAAATCTAGAAAAAATACTAAAAACTAAAAAATTATAAGAAAGAAAAATCTAAGAAAATCCTAGAAAATCTAGAAAAAATCCTAAAAACTAAAAATAAAAATCAATGTTAGTATCTACCCCCTCAAACCTATCTCATGCATTGTCCCCAATGTATCAAGTATATATATGCATGAAATAGGTGAAAAAAATATCACCCCTCTTTCGGCTCGGACCAGAGGTGGTGCTAGGTCCGCTGACTGCGAACGCCGCAGACCCTCCTCGATGCGGTCTAGGCGAGTGGTCTGCTCCTCTACCTGCTTTCTCAGTCTAACTTGACCCTTAAAGATTTTCTTCACGCCTCGCCAAATGGTAGACATGAAGGCTCGTGAATCGGTTGGAGGGTCCTGCTGCCAAAAGGCCGGGTCATCATCATCTCCAAAAGTTCCTCCAAAGAGGACTCGGCCGGGCACCTTCGGGCTGGACACTAGGGGTCCAGACCGCACGGAGACAACTGTTATAAGCACTTGTTGCCTTCTCTGGTGCGACAAATACTCTATCGTAAGAGTCAAGACTGCATCCGGTAAGAATTCTTATATAGACGAGTTGATCAAAACCGGGTGTGAGTTTTGGCACCGCGTGTGCTCGTAGAGTTTGTGATGATACTGTGAAAGATGGTCGTGTTAATACAAACGGTGTGCTGCCTAGTCATGAGATCTTAAATGATTTGCAGCACCGACCTATTAAAGGAGGTCGTATGGTTAAGCCCAAGGATGTTGCATTGGATCCAGCGTCCAACGCAATGTATGTTACGAAACGTAGTGCTAGCTTTGAGCCCCTATCCTGTTCGGTACAACGAGCCCCCATTACCGTCATGTAGTCAATTAATGGCAGGGGTCGCGATGGTGCGGGTTGCTGGGGCCTTGCGTGTAGTCTTCAACATATCAACAGTGATAATAAGGTCCCCAGTAGGCATGTACACTGTGAATTGGTTGGCATCAAAGTTAATAGAGGCTTGATCAATTGAAGCATAGAAGAGCTTGACAAGCTCGGGGCAATGGTAAAACTCAAGGTCAGAGTTATCGTAGACTAACGCATACCAATTCCATTCACGATTCTATCCAAAAAGATGTGGCCATAACCATTAATATTTCTAAAAATTCTAGCAAAGCTGTTCTGAGCAAATATGGATGGTGCCGTGACTGAAAATACGAGGATAGGAAAGAAATCGCAATCATCCCCAGATTACGTGGGAAAACCAAAACTAGATTGCAGAGAGCAATCTATAGGAGGAATAGGCGATCGAGTTGTAATCTGAGATCTACAGACAGCAGCGAGACTCCACCACAGTGCTGCGGATGCGCGGCTAAGACCAAGAAAATGCGGATAACAGAGAGAACCAGGGGTCTGGAAAATTTGATGGCGGCGCTCGAAACTCTCCTTCTCAGATCTGAGTTCAGATGTTAGGGTAGAGAACGAAAGAGAGGTATAGGGGTATATATAGGGGCCTAAGAAGGGTAGATTTCTAAATTTGCCCTAGGTAAAAATTGAAAATTTCAACCCTAGGGTAAATTCTGGTTATTAATGAGGAAAATAGGTAGAAAAAAGGGAAGAAACCTAGGTGCTATTTAGCACTTAGGTCCATTATTTTTTTAATATTTTGTTTATTTTATTTTCTTGTTTTTTATTGTTATTTTATTATATATTTTTTCTATTTTTATATATATATATATAAATTTTTATTTTTTTATTTTGTTTTATTTTACAAGGTAGGTCCCAAAAAGATTTACAAGAAACCCGGGGGAGAGTGTAGAAGGATTTGGTTACGTGTAGACTGGGTCACAAAGACCCAGTTCAAGAGCGTCGTGTGACTCTGACTCTGTGGTGTAGAATGGCTTAAGTCATTGGCCATTGACTTTGGACATGTTGCCACTCTTTGAATCGAAAATCTCAATCGCACTATGCGGGGAACTATTTGTACAATATGGTCCTGACCACCTGGTTTTCAACTTACCAAGAAAAGGTGGAGTCTAAAGTTGTATAATAGAACTTTTTATCCGGGACAAATTCTTCCTATTAATGGATTTGTCATGGAAGAATTTAGTTCTGTGTTTAGAGATCCAAGCATTATCAGATGCATCATTTCTTATCTCTTCAAGCTCAAAAATCTGCAACTTTCTCAAGTCACCGGCTTTTTAAGTCAAAGTTTAACTGTTTTTATCGCCCACATCGCATAGTGCTCTAGCTCCACAGGCAAATGGTAGGTTTCCCAAATATAACTTGATATGGAGACATACCGAGGACAGTCTTGTAGGCGGTCTGATATGCCCATAAAGCATCAACGAGTTTGACGAACCAGTCCTTACAGTTCTGTCCTACAATTTTCTCCAATATCAGTTTATTTGTCTATTAGTAACTTTCAGTTGCTCGTACGTCTGAGGGTGATAAGCCGTGGACAATTTATGAGAAATAGAGTATTTCCGCATTAAGGCTTCAAAAGTCCGGTTGCAGAAATGACTCCTGTTGTCACTAATTATCGTACGGGGCTCCAAAGCGCGAAATGATATTTTCTCTTAGGAATTTGATAACAAGTTGGTTGTCATTTGTTCTGGTTGGAACAGCTTCAGCCCACTTTGAAACATAATCTACAGCTACCAAATGAATTGGTTGCCGTAAGACATAGGAAAGGGTCCCATGAAATCGATACCCCACAAATCAAAATTTTCTACTTCCAAGATCGGTGTAAGGGGCATCATGTCTCGCGTGTGATTCGATCCGTCATTTAACATTTGACACAAAGTTTTCAAAAGGTATGAGCGTCCTTGAAGAGAGTGGGCCACTAGAAACCACTCTGAAGGATTTTCTCAGCTGTCTTTCGTGGACCAAGTATCCACCACAAGCTAACTCATGACAAAATATCAAAACACTCCAATTTCATCATCAAGAAGACACCTTCTAATTATCTGGTCAAGGCATATTTGAACAAATATGGTTCATCCCAAAAGAAAAACCGTATTTTGTGACATAAAGCGGTGCTTGTCCTGACCTGACCAATTTGAAGGTGTTCGCCCGGTTGCAGGGTAGTTTGCAATATTGACATACAGGGCTCTTTACACATCATGAATATGTGTTCGTCAGGAAAGTCTTCATTGATTGGCATTGTCTCAGTTGGTGCATTGGAATTCTCGAAAGTTGATATGTCACAACATTTTCAATATACTTTTTATCTCTGGTCTCTTAGTCAATCTCTTATAAAAGAAGTATCCATCGAATCAGTCTAGCTTTTGCATCCTTCTTTTGCATCAAGTATCTAAGGTCGGAGTGATCGGTGAAAATTGTTGTCCTAGACCCTAGTAGGTACTGACAAAATTTCTCCAATACGAACACAACACTAAAAATTCCTTTTCAGTCATTATTTAATTGAGTTGGGCCTCATTGAGCGTCATACTAGCATAATAAATCACGTGTTGCCTGTTATCATACGCTATCCTAGAACAGGGCCTATGGTATAGTCGGAGGCGTCACACATGATTTTGAAGGGTCTATTCCAATTAGGCGCTTAATTATTGGCGCCGAGACAAGTCTTTGCTTTAGCTCCTCCCAAGCTTTAGACATTCTTCATCCAATTAAAGGGCACATCTTTTCCTAGAGATTAGTTAAAGGTCTAAATATTTTACTAAACTCCTTAATGAATCTTCTATAGAAGCCAGCGTGCCCTAGAAATTATCTAATGTCTTTTAGGCTTTTCGGTTCAGGAAGCTTTGCTATCACTTCCACTTTTAATCTATCAACCTCAGTTCCTCTGTTTGAAATTTCATGCCTCAGGACAATTTCTTGCTTGACTATAAAATGACACTTATCCCAGTTGAGTGACAAGTTTTTCTCCATGCATCTTTGTAAAACCAGCTTCAGATGATGCAAGCACTGGTTAAAGGAATCGTTGTATATAGAAAAGTCATTTATGAAAATTTCTAAAAGTCTTTCCACTATGTCAGAAAAGAGACAAAGCATGCAACATTGGAACGATTCGGAGCATTGCATAGGCCGAAGGGCATTCTTCGGTATGCAAATGTTCCAAAGGGACGGTGAAAGTAGTCTTGTCTTGATCCTCGGGAGAGATAGGGACTTGATTGTATCCTAAATATCCATCCATGAAACAATAATACTCATGTCCAGTCCTAGTCTCTCGAGCATTTGGTCTATGAATGGAAGAGGGAAGTGGTCTTTACATATCGCAGCATTCAATTTTTGGTAATCAATACAGATTCGAATCTTCGTTGGAAGACGAGTTTTGTAATAAATCCTTCTTGTCATTTTCTACCACGGTAAAGCCCTGCCTTCTTTGGCACAGTGTGGACTGGACTAACCATTGAAATCGAATATGGATAAATAATCCCATTGTCTAGTAACTTCAAATTTTAGCTCGAACAGCCTCTTATATGTTTGGGGTTTAGTCGACGCATGGGTCGCGTTTTGGCTTTGCATCTTCTCTTTAGTGAATCCAGTGTTGTACAATGGATGGACTGATCCCCTTTGTATTTGCCATGGTCCAACCAATGGCCTCTCGATTTTCTCTCAACACCGCAAGAAGATCCTCTTCTTATTGTTCTGTAAGATGAGACGCTATTATCATAGGAAAAGCTTCCTTTTCACCCAAGTACTGGTACTTGAGATGATGATTAGGAAGACTTTTAAGCTCGGAAGAGGGACGTGATCTATCGATGGTTGGTTCTCTTGTAAGGGAATAGGGATTGTGTTTTGTTGCCCACTCCACTGAGGATTCAATGATTTGGTCAAGATTGAGTCATCAGACTCCGATTCAAATTCTCTGTCAGACTCATATTCAATCTCCTTGTCGTGTTTACTTGTTAACCTTCAATTAAGTTCACTTCAAACGACTGATCATTTAAGTCTCAAGTTGTTTTCCCACGTGAAAACATTTACCTCTTTCGTAATATCACCAAACTCAGACACATCGACCCATTCCAATAGTTTAGGATTGCATTTGCGGTGGCTAGGAAGGGTCGTCCTAGAATGACAGGGGTCTGCGCTTTCGGATTGTGTACGGGTTGTGTCTCCAGAATGATGAAATCCATGGGGTAAACGAATTCCCCGACCCATATAAACATCTGCAATCTCCCTCTTGGGAATCTTTACAGATCGGTCAGCTAATTGTATAGTAACTCTGGTTGAACGGAGGTCGCCCAGCTCGAGTTGCTGATACACAGAAAAGGAAACAGATTGATGTTGCTCCTAGATCAAGTAAGGCCCGATTTATTGTGGTCTGCCCTATGATATATGAAATGGTTGGACTCCCAGGGTCTTTGTATTTCACAAGAATGGGCCCGGTTAGCAACTCACTTATGTTTGATGCAAGGAAGACCTTCTTTGGTATATTTGTTTTTCTTTTCTTGCTGCAAATATCTTTTAAAAATTTTGCATATGAAGGGACTTGTTGTATGGCATCAAGAAGGGGCACATTGATCTGAACCTGATTGAACATTTTCTAATTTTCTCCATTTGAGCATTAGTCTTGTTGTTTGCTAGCCTATTAGGGAATGGTACAATAGGTTTGTAAGGTTGCTCATTTGTTTTGTTTTTATCGTTGGACTTGGAGGTTGACGGTTGTGAACTTAAAGATAGATCATTTTGAGTTTGTGGTATAATTACAGGAGAACTTGACACTAGTTTATTGGAACAGGATGACTGAAAACCTGATTATCAACTTGTTTTCCAGATCTCAAGATATGAACAGTGTTGCATTGTTTTGGACCTATGTCTTCAGCTTCATGAATAGGAAAGGAGTTCTTAGGATTAAGCAATGGCTGACTAGGCAGTGTTCCCTTTTATCTTCATTTAATGAGTTAGCCAGTTGACCTATTTGAACCTCTAACCTATTGATAGCTTGGTGGTGGTTGTTCATCATTGAGGCCTGGATTTTGGACAAGGTTTCAATCGTTCTTTCCAAATCTGACATTTTTTTTTCTGATGATTCTATGGGTGTTGTTGCTGGTACATGGGCTGGAAGTTATGTTAGTAATTGGATTGAAAATTCGGTTGACTCTGGTGGAAACTAGGTTGATGAGACTGAGCAGGGTATTGGTGTGAAAATTGTTGCCTCGTTGCTTATGACTAGACTGACTCCATGAGAAATTTGGATGGTTCCTCTATCCCGGGTTATATGTTTTGGAGTGTGGATTGTAGTTGGGTCTGGCATATGCTGCATTCATGTTTTCAGGGTACATTTGAGCTTGGTAAATAGGACACTTCTTAAACTGGTGATTGAGAGCATGGCATAGGTACAACTCAGATTGATTACTGGTGTTGGGTTGACCTGGTTCACTGAATTGGCTTCCCTAGTCTCGAGTAGTTCTAACCTCTTCATCAATTGTGTTATTTTTGTCTCGACAGTTATAGAGAATTCAATTGAATATATACCAGTTCTGGAAGTGGTAGGGTTAGTTTTCTTGGGGCAAGACTCTCACTGAATGGTTTTTTCTGTTAAATCTTCAAATAGGTCCCAACCCTGGTTCTCATCTTTCTTCAAAAATTTCCCTTGACACATAGTCTCAAGGAGCGTCTTAGTTGGTAGTCTAGTCCGTCATAGAGAATTGGCACTGCTGCCACTTCTCTATTCCGTGATGAGGACATTGGGCTAGTAAATCTTTAAACCGTTCAAAATACTTCCAGAATGGTTCATTTGTTTCCTGCTTAAACTGCATTATATTTTTTTTTCATGAGGGCCATTTTATGAATGGGATAGAACTTCTTAAGAAAGACTTTGAAAATCATCCCATGTTGAGATAGAACTAGCAGACATATTATATAGCCACTTCTTGGCTATATCCTTAAGCGCGAAGGGATGAACCTCAATCTAATAGCGTCTTCCCCTAGTTAGAGAATTCTTATCATCAAACATACTTTTTTCAAACTCACGAATGAAGAAATACGCGTCCATGGATTCTAGCCATGAAACCTGGAGAGTGTTTTATGAACTAAGGTTTTAGCTCAAGATTGTTTTCATTTGCCTCGGGTAGAAGAATGCAGGAAGGAAGTGAAGTGCGAATTGGGTAGAACTTGTCTTGGAGAGAAATATGGTTCGCCATGATTGGGATTGTATTAGGAAGTGGTGTGTGTGCAAATGTAGTAGTCCTAACAAGTTTTGATGAAATAGGGTCCCGGTACCACTCTTGCATGCACAATCACAGACAACGTTCACCAAATAAACAAGCGAAAAAGGGAAAATAACAAACAAAAATAAAGAAAAACAATCACAAGCTATCTAGGATCCCTGGACCTAGAGGACTCCTAACTGGTCGATGGACTGAAGAATTGTTTGCTCGAATTAGTCCACAGCTAATCAGCCAGGTAGGGGCAAATATGGTGGGAGGTATCCGTGCGTAAGCAACGGGCCTTAATTATACCAAACCCACGATATGTTCGAGGCTTAACCTCTTAATTTCCAACCTTAGACACTAATTTGACTAGAGTATGAATCAAAAATAATTTTCAACCACGCTAATCTCTTAACGAGTCCGGATGTCCCTGGGGGCCAACGTTTATCAAATTTTATTTAAAAGTTTGGGATTGTGAGTGCTCGGAATGTTGTTTTTGGGCCAAGGAAGGGTGATTAAATCCCCACCTTATCTTGTTATTGGGGTGGTGCCCTTAAAATCAATTTGTACAAATGTACAGTATATGCAAATAAGATTCACTCAAAGCGATTTAAATCAACCAAGAGATGAGTCATATTCTATATACTATGCGAACGTACCTTGCTCCAGCACTCTTTAACAGTAAAGTAAATGAATTAAAAAGACACGTGCCTAAAATCCAAATGTCTAATCAATTTTTAAACTTTTAACAAATTTTTTACTGTTGGTTTATTAGCAGGCTCCTGGTGATGGCATACAAGAAATAAATTTGTAGCAAGCTATATTTTTGCAAAGCAAGCAGCCCTGCAAAGAAAATTCTAGTAGTGAACTCCTCCTTGCCACGATCCGCAGCGGAGAAGCGCGGCAATTCAGAGGGTACTTGGTCTCTGCTTTCTAGTGCAGAGACCCAAGACCACTTATATATTACTGCAAGTCTTGTTTTCCTGTTTCCTTAACCTGTAACCTGCAACAAGAGAAAAAAATTCATTTTAGTTTTCAAAAACTTAATAAAACCGTCGCCCTCCCCAGCAACGGCGCCAAAAATTTGTTCGGAAGGAGGAATTGAATTAAGTAAGAATTCAGAGTAAACCGTTTATGTCCTTATGCTGATGGTCAAACTCTGAATATGTGTGAAGATTTACTTTACTCCTTCGAATCACCGTTCGTTGCATAAGCTATAACTATAACAGTCGTATCCGCAGGGAGGGCTAGCGGTGGAAGCGTTCACAGTTTTATGTTAAAGTTTTTTAGAAGAAAAACAAAGGTTCTTCCTTGTTTAAAAATAGAAAAACAAAACAAATTTGAAAGAGAGTGAAGAATCTTTGTAGAGTTTTTTTTTTTAAGAAAAGGAAAACAGAATGAAAAACGGAATGAAAAACGGTGATGTTGGAAAAGAGAAAGTTTTAGAAAAAAGTTTTAGAATTCGATAGAGAGAAAGCCATGACTAACTAACATTCTATACTACTAACTTTATAATCTCGTTGGATAATTCATGCCTCATTTAGATTCATAGGTAATAGTGCATCTTGCTTTGTCAAATCAATATGTTGTTCCATATTGAGGATGTGTTCTCATCTAGGCTTGGCTAGGTGGCCTCCTTGGATCATCAGTTCCCAATAGATTCTCAATAATGGAACATAAGTATTGATAATTAGGCATGCTAAGTAAGAATGTAAGATTCATTAGTCCATCAAAGCTATAACAAGCTAGCATGAAATAAGAAACTTGTAAAATAGGTGTTAGCATACTAAAATGATTCATCTTCATATTCCATCAAGGCACTTGTTCAAGAGAAAAGGCTCTAAATGAAGCACACATGAATCATATAGAGGTGATACAAAGCATTCACTAGAATTGAAACACTACTCATCTTCATTGGGAATAAAAGAAATAAAACAACCAATGATTCATATAAGTTAGCAATCACCTAAGGGTTAGTAGTTAGTAGTGTTAAAAGTTAGTCATGTTAATGGATTAGTTAGCCATAGAAAAGAAAAGCAAGCAAGAAGACATGGAAGAAAACAAGTGCAAGAAAGTAAAGAACGTGGAAAGTAAATGCAATAGAACAAGAAAGATTTAAGGAATGAAAGCTTGAGCCTTTGTATTGAGTTGTCACTTCTTCAATTACAGAGATCTCTCTCACCCTCACTCTCTCTTTTCTGGATCTAGAAGGAGAAAATGAAAATTACACAAGAAGACTAGAGAGAACTTGAAGAAATCCTAACTATTTGCCTAAACAAAATGCTATTCTCTCCTCTCCTTTTTTATAGAGGCCCTGGGGTCTATTTATAGGTTTCAAGAGAAGATAACATCACATAACATCTTAGGATTAATCGCTTGATCAACGGCCAAGGATGTACCGTAGATTCGTGGTCCGCGGCAGCATCTTGGTCGTTGCGCCAGCGATTGCTCTGACATTCCGTTACGCTGCGTGTGCCCAGCTGGAGATTCTAAAAGTTGGGGAATATGCCTTGGATCATTCCAGAATTGGGCTTCCTTGTTGTGGGCTCCTAACACACCTTTAATTCCTCAAAAATCCTAAGATTTGGGCCTTCTTCTCCATTAAAGAATGGACCTGAAAAATAAGAGAGAAAAGCAATAAAAATCCTATTTTTATTAACATAAAGCATGATAAGGTGATATAAAATGATGCAAAATGAACTCCAATCACACCCGCATACCTAACTTTTGCTCGTCCCCGAGCAAAATAAGCAAGAAAAAAGAGAAAACCCTAACTAAATTATTACACCACTTTCATATATGATACGATTGCACTGAGCTCGTGCAATAACCCGTTAAAACTCTAGGTTACCCTAGAGGTGGAGTGTTGTCTCTTGAGGGTTTTCAGTGGATTGCACCCACAAAATCCAAAAAGAAAAAAAATGTTAGTGGTTTTTCCAAAAAAAGGAAGAAGAAAAAAGTTTGTGATCCATTTTTTCAAAATTTCGGTGATCTTTCGGTTTCAGGTTACCCTACACATTTTCCTTCTTTTATAAGCTTCCATTCGAAGTTTCGTTTTCAACTTAGGTTAAGTTTTCAAAAAAGAGAGAGAACTAGATTTTGTGTCAGCCAAATATATATATATATTTATATGTATGAGGAATTATTCTTAGACTATGGTACATTTATTTATATATATATATATATTAATTTATTTATATATTTACATTTATTTATTCCCTTAGCTTCATTAGGCTTTCTAATTCACCCACGTAGCGAGCTTTTTACGGATGACTCCCAGATCAGACGGCCTCATGGCACCAGATGAGGATACATCCCTAAGGTTCAAGGACTCGAGTAAACTAGGCCACGAATGCTAAGGACTCAACCACCTTTAGGCGTGAATGGTTATGCTTCTTAAGGCACAACTACCCAGCTTAATTGGTGATCAAGTTTTTATTATTTATCTATATATATATTTTTCTTTTTTCTTATATATATAAATATAAACAAACTACTAAGTCCTTGATTAATCCCTCAGCATGTAAATGTATATAGTACTTAGAAAAATTCAAAGTCTCACTATCTTTCTTTCTTTTCTTTCTTAACCTAAAGGTCCAACAATACTTCCTATTTTGACTTATATTAAGAAATCCTAGTATAGGCTTTCCCTAATTCCTAAGATCAAGTTAATTCTTTAAAAATGGATCATAGAAAATATTTTTTTATTATTATTTTCTTCTTTTTTATATAAGAAAAGAAAAATCTAAGAAAATCCTAAAAAATCTAGAAAAAATCCTAAAAACTAAAAAAAATTATAAGAAAAGAAAATCTTAAAAAATCCTATAAAATCTAGAAATTAATCCTAAAACTTAAAATTAAAAAAATTATTTTAGTATCTACCCCCCATACCTATCTCATGCATTGTCCCCAATGTATGCAAGTAATATATATGCATGAAATAGGTAAAGAAAAGATATCACCCCCTCCTTCGGCTCGGACCCGCTGTGGTGCTAGGTCTGGCCGACTGCGAACATCGCAGACCCTCCTCGATTCGGTCTAGGCGAGTGGTCTACTCCTCTACCTACTTCCTCAGTTTAACTTGACCCTTAAAGATTTTCTTCATGCCTCGCCAAATGGTAGACATGAAGGTTCGTGAATCAGTTGGGGGCCTGCTGCCAAAAGCCGGGTCATCATCATCCTCCAAAAGTTCCTCTAAAGAGGACTCAGCTGAGGCATCTTCGGGCTGGACACTAGGGGTCCAAACCGCATGGAGACAATTATTATAAGCACTTGTTACCCTCTCTGGTGTAACAAATACTCTATCGTAAGAGTCAAAGACATCATCTGGTAAGAACTTCTTACACAACGAGTGATCAAATCGGGTGTGAGTATTTGACACCTCGTGTGCGCATGGAGTTTATGATGGTACTGTGAAAGATGGTCGTGTTAATGTAAATTGTGTACTGCCTAGTCATGAGATCATGAATGATTTGCAACACCGGCTTATTAAAGGAGGTCGTTTGGTTAAGCCCAAGGATGTTGCGTTAGATCCAGCGTCCAACGCAATGTATGTTGCGAAACTTAGTGCTGGCATTGATCCCCCTATCCTGTTCGGTACAACAAGCCCCCATTACCTTCATGTAGTCAATTAATGGCAGGGGCTCGCGATGGTGCGGGTTGCTGGGGACTTGTATGTAATCTTCCAACATATCAATGTGATAATAAGGTCCCCAGTAGGTATGTGCACCTGAATTGGTTGGTGTCAAAGTTAATAGAGGCTTGATAAATTGAAGCATAGAAGAGCTTGATAAGCTCGGGGCAATGGTAAGACTCATGGTCAGAGTTATCGTAGACAAACGCATACCAATTCAATTCACGAATTCTATCTAAAAAGATGTGGTCATAACCATTAATATCGCTAAAAATTCTAGCAAAGTCTTTCTCAGCAAATATGGATGGTGCCATGACTGAAAATACGAGGGTAGGAAAGAAAATCGCAAACCTACCCCGGATTATGTTGGGGGAAACAAAAGCCAGATTACAAAGAGCAATCTATAGGAGGAACAGGTGATCAGGTTGTAGATTTGAGATCTACAGACAACAGTGACCTCAGAGAAATTTGGCTGCGCTCTGGAGTCATCACAATGTCGCGGATGCGTGGCTAAGACCGAGAAAACGCGGCTAACAGAGAGAAGTAGGGGTCTGGAAAATTTTGATGGCGGCGCTCGAAACTCCTTCTCAGATCTGAGTTCAGATGTAAGGTTAGAGAACGAAAGAGAGATCGAGGGTATATATAGGGGCCTAAGAAGGGTAGATTTCCAAATTTGCCCTAGATAAAAATTGAAAATTTCAACCCTAGGGTAAATTCTGGTTATTAATGAGGAAAATAGGTAGAAAAGGGAAGAAAACCTAGGTACTATTTAGCACTTAGGTCCATTATTTTTTTAATGTTTTGTTTATTTTATTTTTCTTGTTTTTTATTGTTCTTTTATTATATATTTTTTTTTTATTTTATTTATATATATATTTTTTTTTTTATTTTGTTTTATTTTACAAGGTAGGTCCAAAAAGATTTACAAGAAACACTGGGGGGAGAGTGTAGAAGAATTTGGTCACAGTGGGTCACAAAGACCAGTTCAAGAATATCGTGTGACTCTAACTTTGTGGTGTAGAATGGCTTAAGTCGTTGGCCATTGACTTTGAACATGTTGCCACTCTTTGGATCGAAAATCTCATCGCATCATGAGGAGAGACTGTTTGTATAATATATGGTCCTGACCACCTGGTTTTCAGCTTACCAAGGAAAAGGCGGAGTCTAGAGTTGTACAACAAAACTTTTTATCCGATGATAAAATTCTTCCCATTAATGGATTTGTCATGGAAGAATTTAGTTCTGTGTTTAGAGATCTGAGCATTATCATATGCATCAGTTCTTATCTCTTCCAGCTCGAAAATCTGCAACTTCCTCAAGTCACCGGCTTTTTTAAGTCAAAGTTTAACTGTTTTATCGCCCACATCGCACGGTGCTCTAGCTTCACAAGTAAATGGCAGGGCTTCTCAAATATAACTTGATATGGAGACATACTGAGGACAGTCTTGTAGGCGGTCCGATATGCCCATTAGACATCAACGAGTTTGACGGACCAGTCCTTACGGTTCTGTCCTACAGTTTTCTCCAATATCAGTTTTATTTGTCTATTAGTAAATTTCACTTGCCCGTTCGTCTGAGGGTGTTAAGCCGTGGACAATTTAGGAGAAATAGAGTATTTCCACATTAAGACTTCAAAAGCCCGATTGTAGAAATGACTCCCGTTGTCACTAATTATCACACGGGGGGCTCCGAAGCGCGAAATGATATTTTCTCTTAAGAATTTGATGACAACCTGGTTGTCATTTGTTCTGGTTGGAACAGCTTCAGCCCACTTTGAAACATAGTCTACGGCTACCAAAATGAATTGGTTGCCGTAAGACATAGGAAAGGGTCCTATGAAATCGATGCCCCACAAATCAAAATTTTCTACTTCTAAGATCGGTGTAAGGGGCATCATTCTCGGCGCGTGATTCGACCCGTCATTTGACATTTGGTATAGAGTTTGCAAAAAGTATGAGCCTCCTTGAAGAGAATGGGCCAATAGAAATCACTCTGAAGGACTTTCTTGGCTGTCTTTCGTGGACCAAAGTGTCCACCACAAGCTAACTCGTGACAAAATGTCAAAACACTCTAATGTTCATCCTCAGGAAGACACCTTCTAATTATCTGATCAAGGCAATATTTGAACAAATACGGTTCATTCCAAAAGAAAAACTGTATTTGTGACATAAAGAGGTGCGGTCCTGACCTCACCATTTGAAGGTGTTCGCCCAGTTGCGAGGTAGTTTGCAATATCGACATACCAGGCTCTTTACACATTGTGAAGATGTGTTCGTTAGAAAAGTCTTCATTGGTTGGTATTGTCTCAGTTGGTTCACTGGGAATTCTCGAAAGGTGATCTACCACCACATTCTCAATGCCCTTTTATCTTTGATCTCTAAGTCAAACTCTTGCAAAAAAAAATATCCATCGAATTAGTCGAGCTTTTGCATCCTTCTTTTGCATCAAGTATCTAAGGGCAGAATGATCGGTTAAAATCAATGTCCTAGACCCTAGTAGGTACTGATGAAATTTCTCCACGCGAACACAACAGCTAAAAATTCCATTTCAGTCGTTGTGTAATTGAGTTGAGCCTCGTCGAGCGTCCTACTAGCATAATAAATCACGTGTTGCCTGTTATCAATACGATGTCCTAGAATAGGACCTATGGCATAATCGGAGGCGTCACACATGATTTTGAAAGGTCTAGTCCAATCAGGCGCTGAGATTATTGGCGTCGAGACAAGTCTTTGCTTTAGCTCCTTTCAAGCTTGTAGACATTCTTCATCAAAATTGAAGGGCACATCTTTTCCTAACAGATTACTTAAAGGTCTAACAATTTTACTAAACTTCTTAATAAATCTTTTATAGAAGCTAGTGTGCCCTAGAAATGATCTAATGTCTTTTAGGCTTTTTGGTTCAGGGAGCTTTGCTATCACTTTCACTTTTGATCTATCAACCTCAATTCCTCTGTTTGAAATTTCATGCCCCAGGGCAATTCCTTGCTTGACCATAAAATGACACTTCTCCCAGTTGAGTGTCAAGTTTTTCTCCATGCATCTTTGTAAACCAGCTTCAGATGATGCAAGCACTGGTCAAAGGAATCGCCTTATATAGAGAAATCATCCATGAAAATTTCTAAAAATCTTTTCACCATGTCAGAAAAGAGACTAAGCATGCAACGTTGGAACGTTGCGGGAGCATTGCATAGGCCAAAGTTTTGGCATTGCATAGGCCGTTGAACGTTGTGGGTCGCGTTTTGGCTTTGCATCTCCATTAAGTGAATCTGGTGTTATACAATGGATGGACTGATCCCCTTTATATCTGCCATGGTCCAATTAATGGCCTCTCGATTTTCCCTCAACACCGCAAGAAGATTCTCTTCTTGTTGTTTCGTAAGATGAGGCGCTATTATCACAAGAAAAGCTTCCTTTCACCTAAGTACTGATACTTGAGATTACTAGGAAGAACTTTAAGCTCGGAAGAGGGGACGTAATCTATCGATGGTTGGTCCTCTTGTAAGGGAAGAATAGGGGTTGCGTTTGTTGCCCACTCCATTGTGGGTTCAATGATTTGGTCAAGGTTGAAGTCATCAGACTCCAATTTAAATTCTCTGTCAGACTTATATTCAATCTCCTTGTCGTGTTCACTTGTTAATCCTTCAATTAAGTTCACTTCAAACGACTGATCATCCAAGTCTCGAGGTTGTTTTCCCAGGTGGAAAACATTTACCTCTTTCATCATATCACCAAAAGTCAGATGCATTGACCCGTTCCTACAATTTATGATTGCATTTGCGGTAGCTAGGAAGGGTCGTCCTAGAATGATAGGGGTTTGCGCTTTCAGATTGTGTAAGGGTTGTGTCTCCAGAACGATAAAATCCACGGGATAAATGAATTCTCCGACCCATATGAGAATATCTGTAATCTCCCCCTTGGGATCTTTATAGATTGGTCAGCCAATTGTATAGTAACTCTGTTTGGACGGAAGTCGCCCAGCCCGAGTTGCTGATACACAGAAAAGGGAAGCAGATTGATGCTGGCTCCTAGATTAAGTAAGGTCCGGTTTATTGTGGTCTGCCCTATGATACATGAAATGGTTGGACTCCTGGGGTCTTTGTATTTCACAAGAATGGGCCCGGTTAGCAACTCACTTATGTTTGATGCAAGGAAGATATTCTTTGGGACATTTCTTTTTCTTTTCTTGGTGCACATATCTTTTAAAAATTTTGCATATGAAGGGACTTGTTGTATGGCATCAAGAAGGGGCACATTGATCTGAACCTGATTGAACATTTTTCTAATTTTCTCCATTTGAGCGTTAGTCTTGTTATTTGCTAGCCTATTAGAGAATGGCACAATAGGCTTGTAAGGTTGCTCATCTGTTTTGTTTTTTGTCATTGGACTTGGAGGTTGATGGTTGTTAACTTGAAGATGGATCATTTTGAGTTTGTGATATAATTACAGGAGAACTTGACACTGGTGTATTGGAAATAGGATGACTGAAAACCTGATTATCAACTTGTTTTCCAGATCTCAAGATATAAGCAATGTTGCATTGTTGTGGACCTATATCTTCAGCTTCATAAATAGGAAAGGGGTTCTTAGGATAAGGCAATGGTTGACTAGGCAGTGTTCCCTTTTGTCTTTATTTAATGAGTTAGCCAGTTGACCTATTTGAACCTTTAACCTCTTGATAGCTTGGTGGTGGTTGTTCATCATTGAGGCCTGGGTTTTGGACAAGGTTTCAATTATTCTTTTCAAATATTACATTTTTTATCTGGATGATTCTGTGGGTGTTGTTACTGGTACGCGGGCTGGAAGTTATGTTGGTAATTGGATTGAAAATTCGGTTGACTCTGGTGGAAATTAGGTTGATGAGACTGAGCAGGGTATTGGTGTGGAAATTGTTGCCTTGGTTGCTCATGACCAAACTGACTCCATGAGAAATTTGGATTGTTCCTCCATCCCGGGTTGTATGTTTTGAAGTATGGATTGTAGTTGGTTTTGGCATATGTTGCATTTATGTTTTCATGACACATTTGAGCTTGGTAAATAGAACACTCCTCAAATAGGTGATTGAGAGCATGGCAGTAGGTACAACTCAGATTGATTACTGGTGTTGGGTTGACCTGGTTCACTGAATTGGGTTCCCTAGCCTCGAGTAGTTCTAACTTCTTCATCAATTGTGTTATTTTTGCCTCAGCAGCTATAGAGGATTCAATTGAATTTATACCAGTTCTGAAAGTGGTGGGGTTAGTTTTCTCGGGGCAAGACTCCCACTGAATGATTTTTTTTGCTAAATCTTCAAATAGGTCCCACAACTGCTTCTCATCTTTCTTCAAAAATTCTCCTTGACACATAGTCTCAAGGAGTGTCTTAGTTTGGTAGTCTAGTCCGTCATAGAGAATTTGGCACTGCCGCCACTTCTCTATTCCGTGATGAGGACACTGGGCTAGTAAATCTTTAAACCGTTCAAATACATCCAGAATGGTTCATTTGTTTCCTGCTTAAACTGCATTATGTTTTTTTTCTAATGAGGGCCATTTTATTAATGGGATAGAACTTCTTAAGAAAGACTTTGTAAAATCATCCCATGGCGAGATAGAACTAGCAGACAGATTATATAGCCACTTCTTGGCTATGTCCTTAAGTGCGAAGGAAATGAACCTCGATCTAACAGCGTCTTTCCCAGTTGGAGAATTCCCATCATCAAACATACTTCTTCAAACTCACGAATGAAGAAATACGCGTCCTCAGATTCTAGGCCATGAAACCTAGGGAGTGTGTTAATGAACTGAGGTTTTAGTTCAAAATTGTTTCCATTTGCCTCAGGTAGAAGAATGCAGGAAGGAAGTGAAGTGTGATTGGGTAGAACTTGTCTTGGAGAGAAATATTGTTCGCCATGATTGGGATTGTATCAAGAAGTAGTATGTGTACAAGTGTAGTAGTCATAACAAGTCTTGATGAAATAGGATCCTGGTACCACTCTTGCATGCACAATCACAGACAACGTTCACCAAACGAACAAGCGAAAAAGGAAAAATAACAAAAAAAATAAAGAAAAACAATCACAAGCTATCTAGGATCTCTTGACCTAGATGACTGGTATGATATGGATTTATGGAAGCACTATAGCAGGATTTATTATAGGATTTTGGGGTGTAATCAGTATATTACCGATCAAAGTAACTTTGAGGATTGCATATTTTCAGCTTGCAGACAAATTTTGTGATTGGCTTTATGTGGAACTAGCTATATCTATTGTGAGAAGGAAGTCTATTATGCTGAGGTATAAATTTTGTGATTTGTTTTATGTGAAAATAATTTGCTTGACCCTCGTTTAGTATAAAGGGTAAGTTGCTTTGTTATTTTGGAATAATAATGTAATTAGGTGTTATGACCATGCACGATCTATGGATTCTGTACATTGTATGTGCTCATGTCTTGAGATTTATCAACTATTTCTACAAATTATTTCATGGTAATGATGAAATGCAGTCTGTAATGTATTTAGCTGACTGATTTGCATAGATACACTCCCTAAGTTCAATCTAGGGGTGGTTTGATTCAAGGAAGTGAGCGGAAGTGTGCAAGTAGGTTTTTTTTTTTTTGAAAAAAATGAGAATTTATATATATCGTTTTTTATATTTGATTGCTAGTTGGAAAGTAGAAATGAAAAAGTAGATTGTGATTTTTGATGTTTGGTTAATAATATGAAAGTGAAAGTGAAAAAGTTAATCACAAAATTGACGTAAAATAACATTAAAAAATTAATTATGAAAAAATAAACTATAATTAGAATGCAAGTGAGATTTAAATGACCACAAAATTTATTATTTTGAGGTACAACTTATTACAAATGAGATTTACATGACCACAAAATTAACTGTAACACCTGGAAGTGAAGAAATGGTTGTGTAAAAAAAAGAGAAAAAAAGAAAATGGGTTTTCTCATTTTTTTCGGAAGTGGAAAATGATGCTTCTCAACTTCCTTACTTCCGCACACTTCCTTGAATCCAAACAGCCCCCTAGAGAGAGAAAGATTGCAACCATAATTTTCCATCAATCAATTTCCAACGTATGCCCAATTGATTAACAAGATTCCAAGTCTAGCATTTACTTGACTTGCAAAAGAGAGTCAATTTCCATACTATGTTCCTTCAAAAGATGGCACCTTTCTTTTCAATCGATGACTGACTCACTCAATTTGGAAAATTGTGTAGTGACGAGTGAGAAAAGTAGCACAATCCCAAATTGTACAGTTGAATTCTTAATGATCTGTGTGGATGGCCCTTGTTAGAATGCTCAATTAATGAAACTTCTCAAGCACTATCTCATGGAGGAGGTACATGAGAGGGGAAAAATGAGACAAGGATGTGGGAGAGAGGAGATAGAGGAGATGGAAGAAGGTAGCACAGAGATCGGACGACAAAGGAGTGAGAAAACGGCGCATTGAGCAGGCCAGAAGTGCTCCCGGTCGACTGCCCGGTCGACTGGTGGAGGAGGCCGGTCGACCGCCCAGTCGACCGGCGTGCACAAGCGTACACAGGAAAGAGCGGCGACCGGCCTGGTCGACCGACTGACAAGGGCTCGCTCTCGGTTGGGCGTGGTCGACCGGGCCGGTCGACCATGGCATGGGTCGGTCGACCGGCCGGTCGACCGACAGGCGCGTTAGACTTTCCTTTTAGGATTCGAATTCCTTTTCTGGATGGGATCGAATCCAACCTGGGTTTCCAGAAATCTAGGGACTCTGTGGTTATAAATAGAGGCAAGAGTCCTCATGTATTGTATCTCTAAGTATCCCACTGAAAATCTCCATTGGAAATTCCTTGAAGAAGGAATAATTTGTAATTAATTGTTGAATCATAAATCTATCTCTCCCTTGCCCCGAGGACGTAGGCACATTGCCGAACCTCGTTAAATTTGTGAGTTGATTCCAAGTCTAGCGTTTACTTGACTTGCAAAGAGAGTCAATTTCCATACTATGTTCCTTCAAAAGATGGCACCTTTCTTTTCAATCGATGACTGACTCACTCATTTGGAAATTGTGTAGTGACGAGTGAGAAAAGTAGCACAATCCCAAATTGTACAGTTGAATTCTTAATGATCTGTGTGGATGGCCCTTGTTAGAATGCTCAATTAATGAAACTTCTCAAGCACTATCTCATGGAGGAGGTACAGGAGAGGGGAAAAAATGAGACAAGTGAAAACACTAGAGGGGGGTGAATAGGTGTAAATGCTAATCTAACAATCTTTTTAAAGCAACTATGGATGAATGATGCAACGATCTCTCAAAACAAAACTAAGAGCCGAATACCGGTGAAGGGTTTCTGAACTCTTTCCTCCTGATTCCTCTGGATATGAGTTGGAGGTGCGCATGCAATCTTGTTGTATGAGAATTGATCGACAATAGCAAGGAATGAATGCAATGGTGAAGTGCACACAAGATATATCACAAGTAATGAAGACAATATCACAAACAAGTAATAAAGAGCAATAGAAGCAGGAACAATAGAAAGCATAAAAGCAATAACAACACAAAGCAATCACACACAAGATATTGTTTCGAGGTTCGAGCCACCCTCTCTACTCCCCGCCTTCACCGCCGTGAAGGGTTTTCCACTATCCACCGAGGACTTTACAAGGTCTACCGAAGACCGAGTACCGAACTCCACCACTTACAAACCTCTACCGAAGAGGTATCTCAACAAGAACAAGAAGAAGGAACAGTAGCCAAGTGATCACCAAAA
Organism: Agave tequilana; assembly: GCA_038442645.1. Classification (NCBI taxonomy): domain Eukaryota; kingdom Viridiplantae; phylum Streptophyta; class Magnoliopsida; order Asparagales; family Asparagaceae; genus Agave; species Agave tequilana. The sequence goes on along the minus strand of JAVJIF010016016.1, from coordinate 15,781 downwards.
GGATCACAAACTTCTTACAAACTTTCTCTTTACAACTTCCTTATAGAATGAGGATGGGAATTTGGCTCTAGAAGTGTAGTGAGAAAAACAACTCAGTTGTAAATGAAACTTGCTTGAGAACACAACTGAAAAACAATAGCCAAGAATGCAAGAGAGAATTGAGAGCTTTGAGACTTTTTCTTTTCTTTTGGAAAACTTGTAAACTAGGGATTTTTCTTGGTGTAATGCAAGAGACTATTCTCCTCTATTTGTAGGGAGAGAAAGGGATTAAAACACTTTAAAATAAAGCTTATTTGATCAGAAACTAATCCCCTAAAGATCAGAGAAAATCTGCTTCAAAACAGACCAAAACATATTTCAGAATTTTACCAAAGAGGAAAGAGCCGTTAAGGCTTTGCAGGCTTGGCGGTCGACCGTTCCGGTCGACCGTCCGCCTTGCTGGCATATAGCCGTTGGGCTCGGTCGACCGGCCGGCCGACCGTCCTCTAAAAAGAACACAGTTTTCTGAAGGCGGTCGACCGGGCGGTCGACCCAGAAAACCCGAGAGCAAAACTGCTTACAGTCGGTCGACCGGACGGTCGGCCGACAGACATGCACAAGCGTGCACATCCTGATACAGGCTTCGGTCGACCGGTCCGTCGGCTGGTCTTGCCTGAAACAGAAAAACAGCTAGAACAGAATTTGGAATTTTTGTAAAATATTTTAAGATAATTTTGTAGGTATATGAAGTTAAGTAATGTTTTAAAAGATAGTTATACATGGTGTAAACAAGATATAAAATTTGTAAGGTTTTGGAATCATGTATAAGAATCAAGGCATGAACTTAAAAACAAATACCAAAACTAAAAATGTATTTTTGAAAATGTGTGTGTGTATCCTAAAGCTAATATTCTACAACTCAAACTTTAACAAACTATTTCTTACATTGGTTCTAAAGGACTACAAGTTCTTCAAGTGTCTTCAAGTGGGCTTCTCCATATGATCTTGAAAGCTTGATTCTTGAGCCCGAATTGAAGTGACTTGAGTCAAAACACTTTCCTTTAGGGAAGAAACCTTCTAGTTTTATTAGAACCCTGAAACACACTAAAACAACAAACATGATTAGTACAAATAACTATATATGTTTTGTAATCATCAAAACACACTAAAACGGGTGATTGTAACCTTTGGGCCAACAATCTCCCTCTTTTTGATGATGACAAAACATATAGTTATTTTAACATGGGAAAGGAGTATGGAAGCTCCCCCTCAAATTATGCTATGTATAAAAATGACTATGTATAAAAATGAATGGCTATATACATAAAGCATAAAACACAATGCACAAAACAAATCCAAAGTGCATAAAAACTTAAAAAGTTAAAATAAACTAAACTAAGAAACCAAACCTTTTTCTCCCCCTTTTTGTCATACATCAAAAAGGGTAAACAAAATAAGAAAATTTTCTTTCAAGAATCTATAACAAACATTCAACTCACCACAAATAAATGAAAATCTAGCATAGTCTAGAGTTTTGTAAATATATCGGCAAGTTGAAATCGGTAGAAACATAATCAATATCAATATCACCTTTCTCATAATGATCTCTAAGAAAATGATATCTAATGTCAATGTGCTTAGTTTTACTATGTTGATTTGCATTTTTTGTCATATGAATAGTACTAGTATTATCACAAAATATTTTAATATGATCAAAATGCAAATCATAGTCAAGGAGAGTATGTTTCATCCAAAGCACTTGTGCACAACAAGCGCCGGCTGCAACATACTCCGCCTCGGCGGTTGAAAGGGCTACGAATTTTACTTTTTGGAAGACCAAGATACAAGACAATTACCAAGGAATTGACATGTTCCACTTGTACTCTTCCTATCTACCCTACAACCCGCATAGTCGGCATCCGAAAAACTCTTCATATCAAATAGTCCGTTTTTCGGATACCACAAACCCATTTCAATTGTGCCCTTAAGGTATCTAATAATGCGTTTTACCGCTACAAAATGAGACTCCTTAGACATGATTGAAAACGAGCACAAAGACATACACAAAATATAATATCCGGCCTACTAGCCGTTAAATACAATAAACTACCAATCATGCTACGATAAAGCTTAATGTCTACACTTTTACCTTGTTCATCCTTGTCAAGCTTGTGGTTGTTGCCATGGCGGTTTTGCTCACTTTAGCTCCTTCAAGCCCGAACCTCTTGATTATTCCTTTGTGTATTTGGCTTGATTGATGAAGATCCCATCCTTCTTTTGCTTGATTTGGAGACCAAGGAAATAGTTGAGCTCACCCATCATAGACATTTCAAATTCATCCTTCATGCATGATTCAAAAACTTGGCAAAGAGATTCATTAGTAGAACCAAAAATAATACATCCATATAAATTTGCACAATAAGAATATCATTTTCAACATGTTTTGTAAACAATGTGGTATCTATTTTACCTTTCTTAAATCATTTGAATTAGAAATGAAGAAAGCCTTTCATACCAAGCCCTAGGGGCTTGTTTTAAACCATAAAGAGCCTTATCAAGTTTGATAACAAAATCCGGATGGTAGGATCAACAACCCGGGGGGTTGTTCAACATACACCTCCTCTTCAATAAAACCATTCAAAAGCACTTTTAACATCCATTTGAAACAACTTAAAATCTTTATATGATGCAAATGCAAGTGTCATCCGTATGGCTTCAAGCCGTGCTACGGGTGCAAAGTTTTCATCAAAATCAACACCTTCGATTTGAGTGTAACCTTGGGCAACTAATCTAGCCTTATTCCTAACAACGTTACCCGACTCATCCAACTTATTCTTAAAGATCCACTTAGTACCAATTGTTGGTCTATCGTGGGGCCTAGAACAAGGTGCCGAACTTGTTGCGCTCAAATTGATTAAGCTCCTCTTGCATGGCTAGCAACCAATATGAGTCGTCTCTCGGCTTCGCGAACGTTCTTGGGTTCAAAATGTGAAATGAAAGCATAGTGTCAACAAACATTATGAAGATGAGAACGGGTAGTTACCCCTTGAGATACTTCACCTATAACAAGGTCCTTGGGATGATGTGGATTGTATCTCCAATCCTTTGGAAGTTGTTGAGTAGGCTCTACATCATCTCCTTGAATTTCATTTCCTTGAGCCTCATTTTCTTTAGCTTCATTTCCTTCATCATCCTTTGGCATGCTTGCAATTGTAGGTGAATCCTTCAAAGTGATTTTCTCCATGTCTTTATGCAAAGAATCTATTTCTACAACATTCTTAACAAACCATTAGATTCCTCAAATTTTACATGTACAGATTCTTCAATAGTCAAATATGACTTGTTGAAGACTCTATACGCTTTACTAGTATTTGAGTATCCAACAAAAATTGCTTCATAAGATCTAGCATCAAATTTACCTAAGTTATCTTTTGTATTTAAAACAAAACATTTGCATCCAAAACCCTTGAAATATGAGACATTTGGCTTTCTAGAAAAATAAATCTCAAAAGATGTTTTTGAAGTATTTTGCATAAGAAAACTCTATTTGATATGTAGCATGATGTATTAACGGCCTCGGCCCATAGATAATGAGGGAGACATATTCACTAATCATTGTCCTATCCATCTCTTATAATGTCCGATTTTTTCGCTCAACTACTCCATTTTGTTGTGGAGTTCTAGGACAAGATAGTTCATGCTTAATTCCATGTTCTTCACAAAAAGTGATAAAGGGTAGGTTAATGAATTCACCACCTCTATCACTTCTTATTCTTAAAATTGAAGAATCATTTTCCTTTTCAACTCTTTCTTAAGGCTTGAAAATGTGAAAAGGCTTGATTTTTGTGCTCTAAAAAGAAAACCTATGTAAAACGCGAAAAATCATCAACCAAAACAAATGCAAAACGATTCCCACTTAGACTTTTGGTTTGAGTAGGACCAAATAAATCCATATGTATCAAATCCAAAGGACGTGATGTCATGATATCCTTGATTGACTTGAAAGAGGATTTGGTTTGTTTCCAAGTTGACATGCGTCACAAACCCGGTCCTTTTCAAATTCAAGTAAGGAATACCTTTCACCATTTCCTTTGTGTTTAACCTAGATATATGGTCAAAAGAAATGTGGCCTAATCTTCTATGCCACACCAAGAGTCATCATCGAGGGCTTTTAAACAAGTAATATTGCAAGACATATTAGACAAGTCAATCATGTACATATTGCTATCACGAAAACCGGAAAATATACATGTGTTGATAGTCTATCAAAAACTCTACAAGCTATGTTATCAAAACAACATCAAAACCTTTATCACAAAGTTGACTAATACTCAAGAGATTATGCTTGAGTCCATCAACTAAAACAACATTTTCTATTAAAGGGGATGAACCAAGTTTAACATTACCAATACCGATGATTTTACCCTTGGCATCATCTCCGAAGGTGACGGTGCCACCTTCATGGTATCTTGATAGGGTTGCAAAGTTGTTGATGTCCCAAGTCATGTGCCTTGAGCAACCACTATCAAGATACCACAATCATTTACGTCTTTGGGCCTTGGATGGTACCTACATCATTTAACAAAATCGTTGACTTTGGTACCCAAATTTTCTTGGGTCCTTGAAAGTTAGTGTTGCGAACCCAAACATTATGACGAGATGCACTTAGTCTATCATAACAAAAATTAACTAAGTGACCTTTACGGCCACAATATGAACATGAAAACACTTTACCATACATGAATGCATGATGTGTGTGTGAAGTGTGAGCATGTTTGTGGGGTTTGGCATGATGTAAAGGTTGTGATTTATGAACATGAGCATGCATAACTGATTAGTATCTAACTTTGCATAATTTATACCACATCTTCACATTTATTTCATATTAAATTCTGCTAATAATTCCTTACTTGCTTCATTCTAGGTCCATGGTGTGCAATGGAGAAGAAGACCCTAAATCACCATTTAATGGTGATTAAAAGCCTATTAAGATAGCCATTGACCTAGAGAGGTGATTCTGTGTAACGCCCCGATCCTATAGATACGGAGACGTTATGGCGACGCATATACGCGAGGTAAAATACCCCTCGTATACACGCTAAGCCTAAATTGTAACCTGAACAAGATATAAATCGGAAGCATAATGATCAATGAACACTGCAATAATACATATAGTGGCTGAATGCGATATACAAGAATCAAGGAATATAGTAGGAACGAAAATGTAAAAGTACCAGAATCAAAGGAAGAGGACTCAAACTCCTCGCAAAGCGTACCGCCTCATCACTACCTGCACATTAGAAACAATCGTCCAATAGCTGGACGTGCAAATCCAGGGTCGTCAGAACGCGACCATAATGAGTGTGTGTGTAAAGGAGAAACAGCTCGTGCAGAAGAAACCATGTGCATATATAATAGTAGAATAACTGCAGGTAGAAAGACTAAATAACAAAATAAATAACTGAACAGTAACACATATAATAAAAACATGAATACAGGTAGCAGACAAATGGCACAACTGTAAATATGCAATCAATGTCAAGGCATGTAATTTATCACATGTCACTAGGTTGGCATCCAAGTCTGGTCATAAATCTGGTCCTGGTTACCATCATATGTACAATCAGGTGATTATGGTCAGTCACAATACATTAACAGTTTATTATCATTTATTATGTCAGCGAACACCAATTGCCACCTGTAATAGACGCATCCCATACTACGCCTACTACACGTGTCAATCAGGGTCCTAATGTTATTGAAATTAGTGGAAGAGACATTGTCCATATTTTAGGTGGGTTCCGTACATACCCGGAACCACGCCCAATCACCTGGCGCTGAACCAGGTCCTACCGCTAGGTAGTCAATAACAATAACAATGTGTCAATACAATGACAATATGAACAATACGGGATGTCAGTCATCCCCGGAACCCTGCAGTGGAACCGTATCTCGGCTGCGCAACCTGTATCCTAGGTCCACCCAAAATACAGACGCTGTCTCCTCCATCAATTTCCCCAATCCCAGTGTAAGTTGTCAATTACATTATTATTATTCAATTCAGTTAAATCAGTCAATGTATATTATTATTTATAACAATCAATATCCATGTCATGTCAATTACTGGGACGGTACAGTAACAGTAACAATATCAATGTGACAATGACAATATGAACAGTATTACCGCATAAACGGTAGAACAATATAACAATGAAAGTGTTACGGTCCAACAATATTTTTCCAGTAACTTTCAATAACATGAATTCATACAATAACAAATCCAGATGCTACTTAATAGACAATCTAATTTAGAACCAGTCAATATCTCATATGCCTGTACTGCATATAACAATAACCGATATCAATAGTCATCATGAATCTGCCCTCAATAGTCATCCTGACGGTCAAATATCAATTCATGTCAAAGTAATCCGGTACAGTAATCCACCAGCCTAATGATCGAATAACCAGTTCTCTCGTCATGTCAATCTACTCCAATCCTCGGGTCACCAATAACAGAGATCAAACAATAAAAGCCATCAAACTCTGAATATATAATATCACCGATATCGATGGATTTACTCTCACAATAATTCTATCCCCTATTACTGAGTAACAGCAATAAATAGCAGTCTATTGGTATCCTCAAGATCAACTAATATAACAGACACCAAGATCACAAGTAAGGAATGGAAATGTCCTCAAAGAACTACAATCTAAAATAGTTCACCTATAAGTCCATACTAACAACTCATCTATATTCAAATAATATAATCAATTGGTACCTCGACGAACTCTAGCTTCTAATAAACCGAGTCATTACAACCAACTCATAATGTCAATAGTTCCATGATCATCAAGTACCAATACACATCGAGTAATCAGATACAATAATTGTCATTCCAACATATATCAATAATCAATACTAGTCCTCTCACTCTAACATACAACTCTGATTTATAAGTATGTTCAATACCTCAAAAGTTCACATTTCTATTAAGATCACACATCAGTTCCCAATACTTGACAAGATACCCAATCCATGCATATAAGATCTATCATGATAAGTCAAGTCATTCCATCCATTATCTATCCCTCGATATGATATACATCTATCAATAGTCAATACGTAATCCAATAGGTGAAGTCCACAATCCCTAAGATGACTATACATAACAATCAGACAGACACTAGTCGACTAGGGGCAAGAAGCTAGTCGACTGGAGGAATAGTTAGTCGACTATAAAGGTGGTCCAAGTCGACTAATCAAGGGCCAAGTCGACTACACAAGTAAGCCAAGTCGACTGACAGAGATACAGAGAGCTACACCACTTCCAGGTCAGTCTATTAGTCGACTAGGAAAAAGGGTAAGTCGACTATACTAACTATTAGTAGACTACCAAATGAGTCAAGTCGACCAGCAGAGAGATACAGAGAATCAACATAACCTGGAAGTTATACCAGTCGACTAGGGCTCTGGGGTTAGTCGACTAACAGGGATGTTAGTCGACTATAAACATGGGCAAGTCGACTAATCTCTCCGCCAGAACAGATAACAGGGATTACTAAAGTCTTATCTCTCATACGATTAAATGTATACATCTCCTCTCTTCTTCCCATCTTCTCTCCAATACACATAAGGGCTCCATCATGTAAAGTCTACACAACTAATCTAGATACTCATAGGATAAACATGAGGGTTCTAACATCATATATATATATGCGTCTCCTATTCTATGCATTCATCATGTAAAAATAAAGGGAATGACAAATCCTCTACCATACTTAAGGTTCTCCACACTCATAACAATATAACACATTAAATGATCCATCACATACATAAAAACATTTACAATTACTCCAAATTAAAGAATGAGAGAGAGAGAGGAGAAACACTCAAATTGGGGAATCTGTTCGTTACCGGGCGAGTCGCCGTTACGGTCGCCGTGGCGCCGCTCTTCGCTGTCGGACTACTTAGGACGGTAGCCAGGGTCCTGGGGAAGACCTGGCTGCAATCTGGAGATCTCGCGCTCGCCGGAAGGGCCTGGAATCGCCGCTCGCCCGCTGCCTACGCTGCTGGTCTGGTTCTGGATCTGCTGTGCGCGTCACCGGGCGAGTCGCTGCCGCGGTCTCTGTGGTGTCGTCCCTCGCCATCGGACTGAATGGGAGGGTGGCCAAGGCACTGGAGAAGGTCACTGTGTCAGTCTCCGACGACGGGATGGCGTGGATCGGGAGAACTCGCCGCTCGCTCGCTGCTGGAGGAGCAGATCTGCTGCTGTCCAGATCTGGATTCGGCTGCCGAGTCGCTGTTGAAGGATGCCACGGGCTGTTGGTTGCTATCCGGGTCTGCTGGGGAACTTGGCTGGCATGTTAGCGGTGTTGCTGAGTCGCCGTGGAGGGGATCTGGTGCTCGTCGGAGGCGTTGCACAGATCTGGACAAGGGGCTGTCCAGATCTGCTGCTGCCGCTGGATCTGTTGTCCGGCCTGAGCATGGCTGTCCTGGGAACCTGCTGCTGTCCGGTTGACAGCGGCTGCTCGGAGGGGCGCCCTGCTGATGGTGGGTGCGGCGGCAATGGGGAAGGAGCTGGACAGCCTGCTGAAGAAGGGGCTGCAACAGGGGGGGAAGGCCGGCTGGACAGCCTGCTGCTGCTGTTCCAGCCTGGGCTGCTGCTGTCGCGCAGCCAGGGAGGAGGTGGTGGGCGCTCGGCCATCAAGGAAAGAGGGGAAGCTCCGGTGGAGATCTGGTTGCGCAGCCAGGGAGGAAGCCGGCTGTGCTGTGCTCTGGACCGCGCACACGGCCTGCTGCAAGGGAGAGGAGAGGCCTTGCTGGTCTGGAGAAGGCACACGGCATGGAGAAGGCTCCAGGTTGCAGGCTGGTGAAGAAGGGCAATGATGGAGGTGGTGTGCGGCTGTAGCATGAAGATGAAGGAGGATTTAGATCTAGGTTTGGATTTTATGGAAAGAGATCAGGATTAGGTCTAGGTTAAAATAGGATATATATGGAGTGGATTGGTTAATGGGTTTCAGTTTGAATTGGGTTTCGGATTGAACCAAATTGGTATAGGATCAATAGGTTAGGTTAATATGTGAATGGGCTTGGTCAACTGGATTAGGATCCAAATAAATAATTGGGTATAAGTTCACTAATGGGTATTGGATCTAAAAGAGGATAACGGGTAGGCACAAGGATACAAGGGAATATGGCCTGAATAGGAATCAGGGTAAGGAAATATACCACTGCAGAATAATCCAACATTAGTAGCAACATTACCTAATCAAAATAATGGTATTAATAATAACAATAATAACGCGCAATACTTAATTACAAAATAATAGAACACTAATATTAATTAATAAACATCGACAATAAAATAAAGATAACACTAATAGAAATAACAATAAATAATAATGGAAGAATAGTTTGCCATTTACTATCTGAAAATAATTTGCATGTTCAACAATAATAATCACGAGAGGAAATAAATTAACTTGATTAATTAAAATAATCGATAGATCAAATAAATACTTGTGGAAAATTAAAATACAGTATTATTAGATTAGGGATATTACATCCTACCCACCTTAATAAAAATTTCGTCCTCGAAATTCAAATAGGTAGGGAATGGTACAAAATCAAAGATCAAGAGAGAACACAACAATCTTCCACGTTGCCTCGCTTGGACACCACGTTTCCGCTGCGCGCTCTGATCTCTGCTACCAGCTTCAACATGGAGTAACCGATCTCAAGAGATAGAATCAGGGGGGATGAATAGGAAGAAAGGATGAATCAAGATGGACATCCAAATCACTCTAATTGAAGTGTTGGAGTCATGAATATCAACAGATCAAGAACGGAATTCCAAGGGAGGACGATCAATTTCCAATGGAGTCAATGTTATCACGTGAATAGTATATGTATATTGCAGTGTCAACAAAACTGTCTCAGGTTACTGATAGGAACTAGGTTCTCTCTTATGTCGAACCTAGGCTCTGATACCACTCTGTAACGCCCCGATCCTATAGATACGGAGACGTTATGGCGACGCATATACGCGAGGTAAAATACCCCTCGTATACACGCTAAGCCTAAATTGTAACCTGAACAAGATATAAATCGGAAGCATAATGATCAATGAACACTGTAATAATACATATAGTGGCTGAATGCGATATACAAGAATCAAGGAATATAGTAGGAACGGAAAATGTAAAAGTACCAGAATCAAAGGAAGAGGACTCAAACTCCTCGCAAAGCGTACCGCCTCATCAACTACCTGCACATTAGAAACAATCGTCCAATAGCTGGACGTGCAAATCCAGGGTCGTCAGAACGCGACCATAATGAGTGTGTGTAAAGGGGAAACAGCTCGTGCAGAAGAAACCATGTGCATATATAATAGTAAGAAATAACTGCAGGTAGAAAGACTAAATAACACAATAAATAACTGAACAGTAACACATATAATAAAAACATGAATACAGGTAGCAGACAAATGGCACAACTGTAAATATGCAATCAATGTCAAGGCGTGTAATTTATCACATGTCACTAGGTTGCATCCAAGTCTGGTCATAAATCTGGTCCTGGTTACCATCATATGTACAATCAGGTGATTATGGTCAGTCACAATACATTAATAGTTTATTATCATTTATTATGTCAGCGAACACCAATTGCCACCTGTAATAGACGCATCCCATACTACACCTACTACACGTGTCAATTAGGGTCCTAATGTTATTGAAATTAGTGGGAGAGACATTGTCCATGTTTTAGGTGGGTTCCGTACATACCCGAACACGGCCCAATCACCTGGCGCTGAATCAGGTCCTACCGCTAGGTAGTCAATAACAATAACAATAACAATGTGTCAATACAATGACAATATGAACAATACGGGATGTCAGTCATCCCCCGGAACCCTGCAGTGGAACCGTATCTCGGCTGCGCAACCTGTATCCTAGGTCCACCCAAAATACAGACGTTGTCTCCTCCATCAATTTCCCCAATCCCAGTGTAAGTTGTCAATTTACATTATTATTATTCAATTCAGTTAAATCAGTCAATGTATATTATTATTTATAACAATCAATATCCATGTCATGTCAATTACTGGGACGGTACAGTAACAGTAACAATATCAATGTGACAATGACAATATGAACAGTATTACCATATAAATGGTAGAACAATATAACAATGAAAGTGTTACGGTCCAACAATATTTTCCAGTAACTTTCAATACATGAATTCATACAATAACAAATCCAGATGCTACTCAATGGACAATCTAATCTAGAACCAGTCAATATCTCATATGCATGTACTGCATATAACAATAACCGATATCAATAGTCATCATGAATCTGCCCTCAATAGTCATCCTGACGGTCAAATATCAATTCATGTCAAAGTAATCCGGTACAGTAATCCACCAGCCTAATGATCCAATAACCAGTTCTCTCGTCATGTCAATCTACTCCAATCCTCGGGTCACCAATAACAGAGATCAAACAATAAAAGCCATCAAACTCTGAATATATAATATCACCGATATCGATGGATTTACTCTCACAATAATTCTATCCCTATTACTGAGTAACAGCAATAAATAGCAGTCTATTGTATCCTCAAGATCAACTAATATAACAGACACCAAGATCACAAGTAAGGAATGGAAATGTCCTCAAAGAACTACAATCTAAAATAGTTCACCTATAAGTCCATACTAACAACTCATCTATATTCAAATAATATAATCAATTGGTACCTCGACGAACTCTAGCTTCTAATAAACCGAGTCATTACAACCAACTCATAATGTCAATAGTTCCATGATCATCAAGTACCAATACACATCGAGTAATCAGATACAATAATTGTCATTCCAACATATATCAAATCAATACTAGTCCTCTCACTCTAACACAACTCTGATTTATAAGTATGTTCAATACCTCAAGAGTTCACATTTCTATTAAGATCACACATCAGTTCCCAATACTTGACAAGATACCCAATCCATGCATATAAGATCTATCATGATAAGTCAAGTCATTCCATCCATTATCTATCCCTCGATATGATATACATCTATCAATAGTCAATACGTAGTCCAATTGGTGAAGTCCACAATCCCTAAGATGACTATACATAACAATCAGACAGACACTAGTCGACTAGGGGCAAGAAGCTAGTCGACTGGAGGAATAGTTAGTCGACTATAAAGGTGGTCCAAGTCGACTAATCAAGGGCCAAGTCGACTACACAAGTAAGCCAAGTCGACTGACAGAGATACAGAGAGCTACACCACTTCCAGGTCAGTCTATTAGTCGACTAGGAAAAAGGGTAAGTCGACTATACTAACTATTAGTAGACTACCAAATGAGTCAAGTCGACCAGCAGAGAGATACAGAGAATCAACATAACCTGGAAGTTATACCAGTCGACTAGGGCTCTGGGGTTAGTCGACTAACAGGGATGTTAGTCGACTATAAACATGGGCAAGTCGACTAATCTCTCCGCCAGAACAGATAACAGGGATTACTAAAGTCTTATCTCTCATACGATTAAATGTATACATCTCCTCTCTTCTTCCCATCTTCTCTCCAATACACATAAGGGCTCCATCATGTAAAGTCTACACAACTAATCTAGATACTCATAGGATAAACATGAGGGTTCTAACATCATATATATATATGCGTCTCCTATTCTATGCATTCATCATGTAAAAATAAAGGGAATGACAAATCCTCTACCATACTTAAGGTTCTCCACACTCATAACAATATAACACATTAAATGATCCATCACATACATAAAAACATTTACAATTACTCCAAATTAAAGAATGAAAGAGAGAGAGTGGAGAAACACTCACATTGGGGAATCTGCTCGTTACCGGGCGAGTGCCGTTACGGTCGCCGTGGCGCCGCTCTTCGCTGTCGGACTACATAGGACGGTAGCCAGGGTCCTGGGGAAGACCTGGCTGCAATCTGGAGGTCTCGCGCTCGCCGAAAGGGCCTGGAATCGCCGCTCGCCCGCTGCCTGCGCTGCTGGTCTGGTTCTGGATCTGCTGTGCGCGTCGCCGGGCGAGTCGCTGTCGCGGTCTCTGTGGTGTCGTCCCTCGCCATCGGACTGCATGGGAGGGTGGCCAAGGCACTGGAGAAGGTCACCGTGTCAGTCTCCGACGACGGGCTGGCGTGGATCGGGAGAACTCACCGCTCGCTCGCTGCTGGAGGAGCAGATCTGCTGCTGTCCAGATCTGGATTCGGCTGCCGAGTCGCTGTTGAAGGATGCCACGGGCTGTTGGTTGCTGTCCGGGTCTGCTGGGGAACTTGGCTAGCCTGTTGGCGGTGTTGCCGAGTCGCCGTGGAGGGGATCTGGTGCTCGTCGGAGGCGTTGCACAGATCTGGACAAGGGGCTGTCCAGATCTGCTGCTGCCGCTGGATCTGTTGTCCGGCCTGAGCATGGCTGTCCTGGGAACCTGCTGCTGTCCGTTGACAGCGGCTGCTGTGAGGGGCGCCCTGCTGATGGTGGGTGCGGCGGCAAGGGGGAAGGAGCTGGACAGCCTACTGAAGAAGGGGCTGCAACAGGGGGGGAAGGCCGGCTGGACAGCCTGCTGCTGCTGCTGTTTCCAGCCTGGGCTGCTGCTGTCGCGCAGCCAGGGAGGAGGTGGTGGGTGCTCGGCCATCAAGGAAAGAGGGGAAGCTCCGGTGGAGATCTGGTTGCGCAGCCAGGGAGGAAGCCGGCTGTGCTGTGCTCTGGACCGCGCACACGGCCTGCTGCAAGGAGAGGAGAGGCCTTGCTAGTCTGGAGAAGGCACACGGCATGGAGAAGGCTCCAGGTTGCAGGCTGGTGAAGAAGGGCAATGATGGAGGTGGTGTGCGGCTGTAGCATGAGATGAAGGAGGATTTAGATCTAGGTTTGGATTTTATGGAAAGAGATCAGGATTAGGTCTAGGTTAAATAGGATATATATTGAGTGGATTGGTTAATGGGTTTCGGGTTGAATTGGGTTTCGGATTGAACCAAATAGGTATAGGATCAATAGGTTAGGTTAATATGTGAATGGGCTTGGGTCAACTGGATTAGGATCCAAATAAATAATTGGTATAAGTTCCTAATGGGTATTGGATCTAAAAGAGGATAACGGGTAGGCACAAGGATACAAGGAATATGGCCTGAATAGGAATCAGGGTAAGGAAATATACCACTGCAGAATAATCCAACATTAGTAGCAACATTACCTAATCAAAATAATAGTATTAATAATAACAATAATAACGCGCAATACTTAATTACAAAATAATAGAACACTAATATTAATTAATAAACATCGACAATAAAATAAAGATAACACTAATAGAAATAACAATAAATAATAATGGAAGAATAGTTTGCCATTTACTATCTGAAAATAATTTGCATGTTCAACAATAATATCACGAGAGGAAATAAATTAACTTGATTAATTAAATAATCGATAGATCAAAATAAATACTTGTGGAAAATTAAAAATACAGTATTATTAGATTAGGGATATTACATTCTGTACAAACCAGGGCTGAAAAGATAAAACCGGGCACCAGAACTGACAGGGGAAGAAAGGACCCGCGCGCGGCTCGAAGCGCCGCGCTGCGCCGCGGCTGTATGGCCGCGGAAACGCGGCCTATTAAAAAAATTTATAAAAACCACCTATTGAAGTTGGTAATTATGTCTCAGGAAGCATGATTATTCATACCTAAAACGGTGGACAAAAAATACAATAATCCCCTTTAGTTTTGTGGCCTTGTTTACTCGAGTCCTTAAGTCCGAGGGATGTTTTCTCATCTGGTGCCCTAAGACCATCTGGTTTGGGAGTCACCGGCTAAGGCTCATTACCCGGGTAAATAAAAAGCCTAATAAAACTAAAGGAAGAAAAGAAAAAAAAAAATATATATAATAATATAATAAATGGCATGAAGTTAGAGTCGATATCCCAAAAACCTTCACTGTTCACAAAGTGCATATTTTTCTAAGAATTTTATGAAAGATCAAAGAGTCAATTCAATTTTAAATTCTTACATTTAATTTATAACAAGATTTTTTGCATTTTGACTTAGTTTA
The DNA here is from genome assembly GCA_038442645.1 of Agave tequilana. Lineage (NCBI taxonomy): Eukaryota > Viridiplantae > Streptophyta > Magnoliopsida > Asparagales > Asparagaceae > Agave > Agave tequilana. The sequence goes on along the minus strand of JAVJIF010016016.1, from coordinate 691 downwards.
AGAAAGAACAAATTCTGGTTACCTATGACCTTAGATCACTTATATTTTGCAAAAATATTTCAACACTTTTCTCTATTTCAAAAATGTTTTTTAAAATACTAACATTTGATTTCTTTCTTATGAATTTTGTGGGTGTAATCTGCTGAAAACCCTCAGGAGACAAAACTCCTCCTCTAGGGGAAACTTAGAGGTTTAACGGCTTGTTGCACATGCTCAGTGCAATCGCGTCACCTGCGAAAGTGGTGTAATAATTTCTTATTTTTGTTTTTCTCAGGACGAGCAAAAAAAAAGTAGTATGGGGGTGTGATTAGTATCTAACTTTGCATAATTTATACCACATCTTCACATTTATTTCATATTAAATTCTGCTAATAATCCCTTACTTGCTTCATACTAGGTCCATGGTGTGCAATGGAGAAGAAGACCCTAAATCACCATTTAATGGTGATTAAAAGCCTATTAAAGATAGCCATTGACCTAGAGAGGTGATTCTGTAAAACCACGGGCTGAAAAGATAAAACCGGGCACCAGAACTGACAGGGGACATAAAGGACCCGCGCGCGGCTCGAAGCGCCGCGCGCGCGGCGCCAGGATGACCGCGGAACGCGGCCTGGGCCACGTTTCCGTGGCCATACGGCCGCGGCGCGCGCGCCGCTTCGGGCCAGGTTTGTCCCCTGGCCCCCTGTTCCCT